>PVHY01012463.1:0-44453 GCA_004024945.1 Uropsilus gracilis | reverse complement strand
GGTCATTTCTGCCCCTCACTGAGATAATACACCCACTACTCACTACTCACAAGAGGCCCCTCCTCATGAAATGTCGAAATAGCTCTTTAAACAACATAAAAAGTGTCCTGCAAACCTACAATAAAGCAGCAGATTCCTCGCTCACTGAATTCGTGTCTGTGATCATCATTCGCCTGCCTGAAGTTTCTTCTGTCTACCTGAAGCCCGCACTCAGTGGTCTTTCTTGCACGGCCGGTCCGTAGCAGTCATCACCTCAAGGAGATCTTCCCCCATAATCTAGTCAAGATTGTCTCTACCTTACCACCCACTTTATGTTCATCCTAACATTTTCACTGCCTTACATTACCTTTCAAGGGTTGTTTGTTTGTTTTTAATGTCTGTCTTTCCCCCACTAACTTGTAAGCTCCGGGAGAAGTAGAGTTTTTTTGGTCTTGTTCTCTGTGTCCTTCAGAATTCAGAACAGCCTTTAGCCCAGTGAGACAGCACAGCTGAATCCTTCATGGGTAAACTAGCAGCTTAAGTGAAGGAAAGAACTTGCACAACGTGACCCTTTATGGTGTGACATGCCACACTCTGACTTTCAGGTAACTCATCTCTACAAGGGGAATAAGAAGATACCTGGTTGTGTATCAGATATATTACATTGCATTACATCCTATGCATTCTCTAACTGCACATTTGTACACCAAATACATTTTATCATAATTGTTGTGCACAGAGACCAAATGAAATACTATTCTAAGTCTGATCTCTGCAAAGAACATCATTCCTGTAAAATGCAAAGGTCATTTTTTAAGAAAAATTCATTGGGGGGGACTTAATATTATCTTTGGGATATAGAGAGGTCAAAAAATAGTCACTAGATGCATGTTCAGTTCAAAAAGAGGGAGCTGATGAAGAGGGGGTGAGAAAGCACTTCTCAACACATGAGTTTTAAGTAACAACACAATGGTGTCTTCCACCCAAAAGCAGCACTAAAGTCTCAGGCAGTTCCCAGTCCCCACAGTTATGGAGATTCCTGCAGAGATGACAACCCTCCAGTGATTTCCAGGGCTTCACCCTCCCTAATGAGGTGGATTCCACGGAGCCTTCAGGAAAACCAGGCTCTGAGCTGATGCTTCTTCTGGGACTTGGAATGTTCACTCCCCAGTATGACTGGCAGTTTGTACCGTTTTGCAGGGCCTCATGCAAAGTGAGTGATTTGCATCCTTACCTACAAAACTAGCCTGATACAATATTACAAGGTGGGAGGGGCCCCAAATCTCCCTCCTTTAAGTATTTTTATGTAGCTTCCACCAACTGAAGCTTCACGGGGGATTTTTTTTTTTTTTTTCCTTCTTGAGACTAGGTCTCGCTATGCTGCCTGGGGAAGCACAGACTCTGGTTGCCTTGGGTACCCCAGACTCAAGCGATCTTAAGCCTCAGCCTCCCAGGTAACTGGGATTACAAGTGTGCACCACCACACCTGCTATGTTGCCCCGGGTGGATCTCGAACCCGTGAACTCAAGCAATCCCCAGTCTTGGCCTCCCATTCTAGGCTGGGATTAAAGCTGCGCGCCACCGTGGCCAGCTTACACTGGGGATATTTATAAACAAATAACAGTGCCTTCCTCGGGTTCCTTCAAGTTCCCTCCCCATATTTTTCCAACCCTGCCACATCCATGCCTGTGCCTTGCTTGCCTCTGCCTGACTTCTCACCTATTTTCAGGGAAGGGCAACCTGAAGATTTGAACATATTGACCCTTTTGTAGGAGAGTTTCATGGATTGCTGAGAAGTAACTAGAAAAATCTCAAAACTTCTGACATCTGTGAGACTACAAGTACAAAGCTTTATGATCAGACTAGAGAAATCTTGATTTTTTTTCTTAAGTAAATTATGTCCAAGAGAACTGCCCTCATCTGTTAGATGAGAAGGGTGAACTATTTATTACCAAATACTGCCAGAGCACACACCTTGAACTGGGGATGGAGCAACTCCAGTAGAATAAACACCACCAAAATGTTACTAAATTACTAAAATGTGATTTTGTTTAATCCTCGCAAAAATCCTTTGAGACAAAGACTATTATTATCTCCATTCTATAGATGGAAAAACTGAGTCACAGAGCCATTAAGTCACCTGCATAAAGATAAACAAAGCAGCAGACCTGCGTTCCAGGCAGCTTGGCCTCGGGGACCATCTCTCTGCCACCTAGATTGTCACCCAGGTTTCCTTCTCTGCCAACCGACATTCACAACTCACCTTCCTTAGTGCCTTCGACTCCAATACATTCAAACATGTTTGATGCTTACAAGAGAGACTGATTACTTGGCCAGGTTTTCTCTGCTTTTTTGTCTTACATAAGCCTACTTGCCTGGTAAGTGGGATGCTGAAGAGAGATTCTATTGCCATTTGGTATTCAGTGGCATTGAAAGGGATCCCTTTCCAGGCCCAGAAGACTCTGCCTGTCATTTATTTTACTAGATGAGAACTTTTTGTAGCTGCCCTAAAGAGAACGTCCCAGTGGACTTAGGTATGTGAATCAGATGTGGCTAATGTTGTCACAGCTCTGCGTTTAGCTCAACATGAGGAATGATGCCCATCAGCTCTTGTCTATGCCCATTTTCCCACTGCCCCTGACCTGCTTGTGGCTCCTCTGACCTGGACACCCTGTGCTAGTGATACTCTGTTAGGTTGTGTGTGTCCACAATGGTCTAAGGCAGAACAACTGGCCTGTGTCACTCCTGGTTAAACAGCCCACATCTAGAGCCTATATATATAACTCTTTTCTCCCATCTTAACATCCAGACTGGCAGGATTCAGTCTCAAAATACTCAATAGTAAAACCCATTAAATAATCACAGGGGGAGGGATGAACAGGCAGAACACAAAGGATTTTTAGAGCTGTGAAACTATTCTGCATAATAATGTGTCCATGTAAGGGTGTGTACCTAACAGTATGCACTCCCCAAACCTATGTACAGCACCAAGAATGTACAATACCAAGAGTGAACCTAAGTTCAGACTGTAAACTTTCCATGAGGATGTATTAGTGTGGGGCCAGTGGCTGAATGTTGCTAGTTGAGAAGGCTGTGGATGTACTGGGGTACTGGGCATATAAAATATGGGCTTTGCACACAATTTTGCTGTAAATCTAAAATGTTTTTAAAAATAAAATGTATTAAGAATTAATAACTTGATTTTTTACTTTAGATTCCTGAAAAGGGAAAAAAAGGAAACCATACTCTAAAATTACAACCACATGGAATCTCTTTTCTTTCTTCCTAAGACTTCAGTTTGCTGTGTCACTTGCCATGCCCTAGGTTTCTCTATTTACAGGTGCACACACCTATATACGTACACACACACACACACACACACACACACACACACACTCACTCAGCAAAGATCTTTTTTCACACAAGTCAATTTAGTTTCTCTTTTTTTGCATTTGCCTCATATTTCTTATTTCAACTGCTCAACCAAATCTAGACAACCTAGGCAGGGTCTACCTGAAATTCTCCTGAAAATAGGAGTAATTGGAAATGCTGTGAATGCAATTAGGTAACATTATAAGTGCAAATTCAAATTTAAAATTGCATGCAATATAGAGTTTTATAATATAGAGTTTTGTGATTTTGAAACAGCGTAGTATTAGCTGTTTTAAGAGCTCCATTTTATGAACAAATTTTGAAATGATATCAGTTAAACATTTATAATGATAACTGAACTCAAAGCTATCAGGAAGAATAATTGACATCCTGAATTTAATCATTGCCATGGCCTTATCACATTAGCCCATAGAGAGAAATACCATCTTTTTTTTTTTGAACTATTGCAGATTAGAATTCCATAATGACTTCTAGATGTATCTTTTAATCAAATGAGCAGGACTCTTACTATATTTGAACAATTTTGTTCCCACATATGATTTAGGTATCAAAATCGCAACATCTTAACTTATAGTTTTAATATGAAATTCAGTCTTTCATTTTCTACTTAAAGTGTTGAATATTTTCCAAAGAAAGGTCATGTATCCATGTACAAAACGGTCCTTTTACAGCATATGTGGCCTTGAACTTAACTGTTGACTCAATGGTTAATGATGCGTTTGCTAAGAGTGCAGATTGTAAAGAAAGTACTTTCTATTGTTCAATAATATGTCCTATTTAATTGCTCTATTATTGAATAAAAATCCCTAAAGAATTTTCACTTCCAGCAATGGGTTCTGACTTTCATTGGTGTCTAGACAATAATGATTTACTAAAATGTGTGGGGAGCAACATAACTACAGACCTTAAAAACATTTAATATTTGTAGATACTGCAATGGGGGCCAGGGAAGATAAAACAAAGCAAGATTGTATGTTGTTACTAAGTTTCTAGATAGAAACAAATTTAATGTAAATAGGATTTAACTATCAAAAACCCCAAAGTAAAAATATTTGATCAAGATGGCAATGTCAGGATCAGAACTGAGTTGCTGGTAAAATCAACATGAGAATTTTTTATAAAAACATCCAAACTAAATGTCAGATTATCTTTTAAGAAATAAAGAACTCTTACAAATTAGACTCTTTTCCACACAGGACACCATAGTTTCCATGAGTATTCATGAATAAGCTTATCCAGTTCAGTTTTCAGGAAGCCCTGAATTTCAGGGCTCAGAAATGCTCAGAGCCTGATCTTTCATTCACCATCTGAACACTTTCCAGTCTTAATTGCCAAGCAGCTTGTCACCCTCTGCTTGAAACCCTCTCAAGATAACTGTACTCCATTTGAGACAGCTTGCTTAGAAATAAGTGTCACCCATTGGTATTAATTCAACCCTGTAGGACAATAAAAGAAAGGTACTTATTAAATCTTATATGGTCTAATCTTTAAAATATCTAGATTAGCATTGCCCAAATTTTATTTCAATGAATTGAAAGGACGTGTACCAACTAAGGAATATTTCAATTAACTGATGATATTAACAGAAGCATGTACACTAATATTGGACCTGTTTTCCAGGTTTGGAGGGCGAGCTGTGGTGCACACAGCAGAGAGTTTTATGTCTCATGATGGGTATTCTCAATAGAGCTAGACATTTGAGGGGATGAGAAAACATTACAAAAATGGAAATGAATCATGTCGATACAAGGATATATACTGAGAGTTGTGGATTCTTAGTAAAACAAATACCAATCCCACACAGAAGTCTGTCATGTTAGTTGGGTCATACATTTGCATGCAGAAACATCTGAGGCAATGTTCTCATGCTGTCATAAAAGCACCACACACCTCATCATCAGCTGTTCAAGGGGCAGCAAAGATGTTCCTACATTATATCTGTGTTCCTGCTTTATTATATTGCCACTCTGAAGACAAAAGCTTTTCCACAGTCATCTCACAGCCTTTGTGAAGACAGAGGGAGTTCTAAAACACCACTTTATTTTATTGGCCCAGAGCAAATTCAGGAACCGAAGCTTAGAGAAGTGAACTAGCAGCCCAGTTCTCACAGCCTAAAAAAAGAAGTTTTTGTAAACATTCTATGCTACTTCTAATCCTAGTTTTTGTATCTCCACACCTTAGTAAACAAAAAAGTCACCTCTTCATTTTTGGATATTTAGTGTATATTTTTTCCTATTCAAAGAACCTAATTTTTTTTTCTTCCAAATGAAACTATTCATACCTCATCCCTGCACCATTCTGTTCTTTTCATATCTGGGATGGGGCAAGAAGAACTCTTTGGTTCTTCATTTCAATATTCTCACATAAATTCAGGCTGACACAAAAAGTATTTTCCCCACTATCTGCAATTTAACTCAGCTACATACTGGATAGAAAAGGGACCAGCTATCCAACCTTAAAAATATTTGTAACTACACACTCCTCCTACAAGGAGCACTGGTTACTGGCAGAGGCACAGATCAGGAAAATAGCACAAGATTATGAGCTAGTGCTGTGCCATGGAGTTCAGTCGCTTCAGAGGCCAAATGTAGGAACTCTGAATATTCAGACCAAATGCAAAATCACAACGCACTTGCACCATGAAGAAGTCCACTTTCTCTCAACCCACTGACAGCCATGAGCTGGAGATCCCAGACATGCTATAGTGAACTATTCCCCTGCTCCAATGGAGAATAAATGCATTAGTCACCTGAAGTTTAAGCGACACAAATGTTCAGATTAGCTCTTGCTTACACCATGCAGTTTAGTCACACAAATCCATTGTCAGGAAACCAGAGAACATGAAAATGACGGTGATCCATGACATGACCCAGAATATTGCGGTGGGTTTCAGACAATGGCTGGCCCTCCCTTTCTATATTAGACACCTCATTTAGTGTAACACTTTTATTACATTAAAGGAGGCTCCACATAAAAATGTCAGCAGCATCCAGTTGACTCATGGAATTGAGAACTGTACATTAGCTGCCGATTTAAATTAATTTTGCTTCTTGAACCATGAAAAATAGTTCTTTGAACAAGAATTCATGATAAATACACATGTGTAAAAGGCCTTTAATCATAATTATTTTAAATACATAAAACATGATTTAGGACTCGCAGGCTCATTAATTTCTTACGGTATAAAAGAACAAAACAAACAGTAAATGAGAAAAGTATAAGTCATAATTTAAATGCATTATGCATGGTCATTTAGCTCATTAAATGAAAAGATTCTTTGTAAACCCTGGGATCCAGAACATTTCTGCATTACCCAACAAGAGGGAGCATTGGTACAATTTTCCCGTGGCAAACCAATGTTTCATGTCATTATGTCATGCTTTAGATCTAAAAAAGAAGTTCATTTACAATAAAATAGCAGAATTAGAATAGTGAAATCATTTTGTAACACCTTAGGTTTCCTCTTTCAGAGCACTTGTCTTTCCTGCAGAAAGTCAAAGAGCAGAAGATACATTCTCAAGGTGTGGCACATAGTAAAGGCTTGATCAAGTGTACTGACACTACATAGGCTCTATGTTCTACATTCACACATGCAGAATATAATCCACCCACCACCTCATGATATGAATCATGTAGGGTTTATCTCCCATACTCTGGAGCAGGCATGTCTTGCAAGGCCTCAATTATACCTGCCACTAACAAGTGTTGGTCATGCAATTCTATTGGCAAGCCCCATCAATGGTGGAGCAATGTGTTCTTCCAGGTATTCAAAAGGTCCAGGTCCCTTCAGTTATACTGTGACAGAGGGTGGGAGAATTAAACATCACTTGAGACAAGAACTTACATGTAAACTATAACTATTTCTGTTCCTCTTTCCTGATGAAGATGGTCAAGAACACACATTTTAGGTCTGAGGCTATATAGCAAGTAGGAATAGTCTTGTGTTAATCTGTGGGGTAAGAACAAATCTGGCACAGTAAATGCAATGGGCAGTTATCTGGCTAAGTTTGAAGTGGTCCACTGTCATCCTCTAAACATCTGTTTGGTTTTTGAAGGGGTCAGAAACTGATTAGTAGGACTGAAATATCTTATTTACATTTTATTAATCATCTCCCCAGAGCTATGCATGTCATCTCCCTTTAAGTACTAGTACATAATTATAATTGCACCACACTTCACTCCTGCAGTTAAGAACTGCCACTTGGCTTCCATAATTTTGGGATCCCATCACACATTGCAACAGGGAGTCTAGTTTTATACCAGCATGTCCCTGGCTTACAGAGAACAGTCATTACTATTCTTAGTGTGCTGGGACACAAATGTTATCCAATGGATTCCTTATTACTTTAACAGAATATTCTCTGGACTATCTTAGAATCTAGTTAGCTTGTGTGTGTATGTGTGTGTGTGTGTTTGCTTTAATAATATATCTTCCCTCATACCCCTGAATGTGTTTGTCCTTTTCCACCAACTTTCCCAGCATTTCTTGCTTTTCCACTTCACTTAGTAAAAAATGTAACCATTTTCAATCTTCAGAAGTCACTATTCACATCTATAAATGCAACCAGTGTCCGTGTCAAAGTGTTAAGTTTTATAGAGTAGGACATTGCCTTATTACCAATATATTCTCCCTTATCTAACTTTGTGGCCTGTTCTTATAAGTCCAGCATCTTTAGGTTCCATCCTATATATGTTTTCTCAGTATACGTGATCAGCCTCAGAGCAATTTTATTATTTTCCCTTTCTTAGCAGACTCAACACTCTCCTGGAGAGTTATGTTGGATTTGCCCCTATTGTGTATTTAATGGCCAGGAGGACTGGTGGGACTAAATCCTGAAGGGTAATATGTTATATATAGCACACGTCACCACAACAGGGGGAGGATTGTCTCCATGGCCACTGAAATGGACACTTTTTTTAACTGCACCCCCCCTAGACATTTATTACAGAAAAATGAATGTTTCCATCCACAATAAAAATGTTCATAGTAGTTTTACTTGTAACAAAACAATAATTGTTCACAATTCAAATACCAATAATATCTGAATGGATAAACAAAATATGGGATATCCATAAATAGGGGTAACTAGTATTATACACAACATTGTGAATTATTGATAGACACAAGGACATGGATGAAATGCAAAATGATTATGTTGAGGAAATGAATCAAAGAGTATATCTTGCACACTCAACTTATATAAAATATAGAAAATGCAAACTTATCAATAGTAACAGAAAGCTGGTCAGTTGTTACCTGGGATGGACAGTGACGAAAATAAAAGTACATATAGGATAGAAGTACTTATATCTACTTTTAATGCTGGTGTTTTCATATTTTTTGGGTAAATCTCTTGAATTGACATTGCTTAGTCATATAATATTCCATATTTATTTATTCAAGGACTTGTCATACCATTTCCCATAGAGTGTACCAAATTCCTACCAATGTAATTTGGTAGATGAGTGTTCCTTTTTCTTCATCTACTTGACAGAAATGGACTCTATTATCCTTGAACCCGCTCCTACTAACACCTCAGTTCCCATGAACTAAAATTCCCAACATACCATAAACCAGACTTTCTGAATGAGGGGGCAGCTGGGAAGGAGGAAAGAGCATTTGTTGGTAGATACTGACAACAAAAAGACATTTAGGTGGAACAGGGAGGAGGGAGAGGCATGTGGAGAGGCTGCTCCTGGGATCTTAGTACTTACTGTAGGGGATGTTAGTGTTATAATAGGTGGGCAGGACAGTGGCAGCTGTCATGGACCTCATAGTGGATTTTATGCTACATTGGGAATCTTGGGTCTTTCCTTGTCCTAGCAATCTGGGGTCTGCCTAACCTTTTTGTAGTCTCTTCCCTATGGTGCATTGGATGAACTCCAGGCAAGTTTTCCAGTCTCAGTCCCTCCCCAACCCATCGCCATCCCATCCTCTGCTCTAAGCCTGATATCTCTGGCTGGAAATTTGCTCACAAGGGGATGATTTTTTGGAGTTTGGTCCAGGAGTCTTTCTAATATGGTACTCGACTGATTAGATGAAGCCCACCCACTTTATGGAGGTTAATCTGCTTTATTATGTAAGAGGATCTTAAGAGTTCTCAACACAAGAAGAACATTTGCAACTTATATGTGGTGATGGATGTTAACTGTGACGATCATTTTGTAATATATATTCATATTGAAACATTATGTTATATAACTGGAGAAATATGGTGTTAGATGTTATGTCTCAAAAATATTTATACTCCAAGATAAGATGTTGAAGATAAAGAAGTGTACTGATTTAAATGTTAATCTCATTTGCAAAATACCTTCAGAGAAATACTGATAATGTTTGACCAAATGTGTGTATACTGTGACTAGTGAACTGATACACATAAAACTAATCATTACAATCATTTAATGAGGCTTTTTGCACAGAGAAGGATGGCTTCAAAGTAGATTCAAAAATGGAGAAAGTATGGAGAATAAACTGGTTTGGGGTTATGGTGGTGGGAGATGAGGTGTTTCATGCAAGGGAAATAAGGAGGGGTGAGGCTTCACATCAAAAAGTAGACTCAGGTCATTATAAAAGGCAATGCAGATACATTTAGTTTAATGGATAAGAAAATATAATGACAGAGGTAGCAAACCAAGAGGAAGAAATATTAACCAAAGCAGGCTTAAATCCTACTGGAGTAAAAGTGCAGGCCCCAGCCACTTATGCAGGAAGCCCAGCTGAAGTCACCACCACAGACAAGGAGTAACACAGCACAAACACCAGCAACTGGATTATGGCCAACTGGTACATTTCTAGGTCCTGAAAAGAGCTAGACTTTATCTCCCCAACATAGCAAAGATTCTTATTCTCTCTAATGAGAGCATATTTGAAGGAACAACCACCTAAAATCCAATTTATTTCTCAGTGATGAGGAATAAAACTTGAGAACACAGTGCAAATCAGAAAAGTAGAGAAAACCTCCACTGGTGGAATTACGCACTAGACTCTCCTATGTTCTCTAACTTTGCAGAGCGGCTTTTAACGCTAGATATTAGTGCAGGTGAAATATCAGTGTCAAAATTCAGTGTTGTCCATCCCAAGTATTTGAAGGCATCTGAGAGCACATGGGTTAACTTAAAGTCATAATGGAGACTAATGCCACTTCCCAGGGAGCCAAGATGGTGATCTCAACAAGACTATAAATTAAGTTATGAGTCTTACTTTTCTCAGCAAAGCAAGTTCAGAATGTACCATGTAACCTTCCAGGCTTGACAAAGCTCTAAAGGGGGTGCTCACCGAGTGTGGGATTAAAAAAGAAATTACAGATTTTCTAATAAATGCTTCAAACTGCCAAGAAAATCTGGTTCTCAGGATTTTTTTTCCTTTGTGGCTGAAAATAAACATGTTCCCTGCTTTATAGTTTCCTGAAACGATGACATTCTAGTGTAATTGCAAATTCTTGTGACAGGCCAATGATTTTTATCGACATCAATGATCTATGAAGTGCATTTATAATGACATAATGACACAGGGCAGCTTCTATCGGAGGACATGAATATCAAGTAATCATCATGAAGACGTTTCGTTAAAACAGAACACCAAGGCAAGTACTTTTCTATCACATTACAACCAAAACCCTTATTCAGTCTTAAGAGGTAATGAGTGTATAGAGTGACAGTAGACAAAGACAACCCATCACTGCTTTCCTTTTTATTTAAGTACAGAAAAAGACAATTGAAATATTCACCCACCATATTCAAATCACATTTACACAGAAAATGATTTTTTTTTTTTGGTTTGTTGAATATCTAGGCAAAGACTTTATTAAAGGTTTACTAAAATAGTTTCTAACTAATACTATAAAGTTGAAGTGGAACCTATCCTAGAAAAGTAATGTTTAAGACTCTAAACTCTCCATATTAATAGGACCATAGTTCTTGTCAGGCTGAATAATCATTTGATACAGAAAGCCATCTACCCCTAAAACAGGCACTCATCATTCCAATCTGTCTCTTATAGATCAAACAGTTGCTGGGGTCTTGTGATAGGCTCTTAGGAGAAGCGAACCTCTGCTATCTTTCTCCAAGGGCTGCACTGACCCTGAATGGCAATGTCAGACGGTCCTAGAACAAAAACGCTAAAGCAATAAATCCTGGAAAATTATGATCTCCGTAAGGGCAGGGAACTGTGATGGGCCAAATGACACCAGCTTCCAAGAACTGTGCAGGCTCTAAGGTAAATGACCCACATCAATATTACTTATGAAGGATTATCCTCACCCATAAGAGCAACTCAAATTGCCTCTTTCCTTCCTCGGGAGCCACTAGTACTCCAACTAACACCAGTGATGGGGGTTCTCACTGGCAACAGTGTCCAAATCCTTGTTAGAGATTATGCATCCTGAGAAATGAATTCTGAGACTCTGGGAACTCTGAAGCTTTGCTTTCTAGAGGTATATTATATTTCAAAAACAACCCATCCAGGTTAAGGGAAGCAGGATTAGGGGGAAGAAGTCTGAATACAAAGGCAGCTGCAGTAGAGGTCCTGTGAAGGCCCTCATGTGGCTGGAGGCTGCAGAGCTGGGAAGTTCATCAGAGTTGCCCCTAGTGATTCCAGGAGGCCAGGACTTTGGCCACACACCAACTAGTCCTTGCAAGATACTTCTTTGTCTGGAGGCAATTCCTAGAGAGAAACCTATATGTAGTTGTCAGCAACCAACCATCCCAGCAGCAGGGAAATTAGAGTTTCTAGAAAGGGGCATGGAATGATTTACTACAATATCCATTATGCCATGGAAGGGGAACTTGTAGCCAGAGAACAGAACACGGGGAGCACAAACTTAGTGAACCAGAATTGCTGGGAGAGGTTTGATATGGATTTGAACATAACTGAAAACTGTAAAAATATTTGAAGTTACTCAAATATTTTTAGCTAAAATTAAGGATTTCCCAGCTATTTAAGAGAGACTCATTGCTCACCATTTTCTCTTTCATGGTCCCTAACTTAACTGTTCTGCTGCATTCCAATCTGTTCAACTGGGGCACATTCTTGACTATTTTCAAAGATCTCAAAGTGAGTGTTCAGAACATTATTTGTCATTACTTATTGCTCTTTCCCTAAGGGTTTCCGAATACTTGCAGATTCTTAAGTTGGAGTGCTTTTCACTCGTTACCTGTAGATATTAAATTACATTTTATAGAGCTTTAGCTATTCTTTCCCTTTTTTATTGCTTACATCTATATTTTCTTTACACCATTGTATAGCCTGAAGTTCTCCCATCACCCTGTCATCTGTGAACCATCATCTTAATATCTTGTGCTCATCCCCCTCGTGATTTCACCCTTTTTCCCTCTCCCTCCTTTGCTCTATTCTTTAGTGTTTGTTAATTTTAACTTTTTCTTGCCCCTTTGTCTTCCTTATAACACTTAAAAGTTTCTGTAGTGTGAAAGGGACATTAACCAAAACAAAGAGAAACCCAACTGAATGGGAAAAAAATTTTGCACTCCATTCAACTGATAAGGTTCTGCTATCAAAGATCCACAAAGAACTCACATGACTCAAAAATCAGAAGCAAAACCCCAGTCAAAAGATGGGCAGAAGAGCTTAACAGACACTTTTCCAGAGTTTTAGCTATTTCTAATGGTAGTTCACAGAACAGAGATGTTGTCCTGTGCAATCTCATATCACCGCCCCTGGCCCCAGCCCTCTCTACTGCTAGCATGCACAATCAACATAGGTTTGAACTCTGTCTCAGTTCTTGTCTGCTTGTGTAAAGGCCATAGGCAGCCTCCTACCTTGCTAGTGGTATATAATGGGGGGAGACGGGGGCTCCAGAACTTTAAGAGTGTGTCACTTAATGTGTCCAGTCACCACATCACCTGATTAGGTTTACATTATTTTTTGACTCTTAAGGTAAATACATACATTCTCATTAATCTGATGAAATGCCACACACTTTCATGTTTATTTGACAGTAACAAGTCACTACCAATTTTAAATGACATCCAACTGGATCACAAGCCCATGGGAATATACAGTCACAATTCCTAAAATGATCCTTCCTATTTAATATGTATTTGCTTTATGTCATCAGTTGTAAGGTACATTTTTTTCACACTTTAATTATCTTTGAATTCAAGGTATGTCTTCAAATTGTTGTCCTCCTGGTGTCTGTCTTACAATGTTAATATGGTCTGTGCATTGCATTCATTTCTATCACTGTTGAAAAAATTGCTACAAACTTAGTGCCCTAAAGCAACACAAATTTATGGTCTTACCACTGTGGGGCTCAGGAGTCTGACGTTTACTGGGTTAAAATCAATTTGTAGCCAGGGCTGCACTCCTCTCAGGAGTCTTAGGGGAGACACAATGTTTACTTGTCTTTTCCAGTGTCTAAAGGTGACCCCCTTTCCCTGAATCGTGGCTCTCAGCCTCCACCTTCAAGACCAGCAATGGCAGGCTGAATTCTCCTGTGGCCCACTGGCCTCCAATTCTTTCTTCTTCCACATTTAAGGGTTCTATGATTATGCTGGAGCTACATGGATAAACATGGATAATCTTGATATATTTAAGGTTAAGTGACTGTCAACCTCATCTCTCTCTGCAACCTTAATTCTCTTTTGCCATGTAACCTATTCATAAAGTTTCAGGGATTAGGATGCAGACGTCTTGGGTTGGCCCTTATTCTGCCTAGAACACAGATGTATCTCAAAACTTGAAGTAGTGGTTAGGATCAGAGGTTTGGAAGAAAACCTGAGACAATAGTGAAGCATTTATTTTAAAACATTATGCATCTCCAAGACACTCAATACCACAAAGGATGATGTTTTATGGAAAAAAAAATCATAAACATCAGGGACTAAAATTTGCAGGTGACTTAGAAAAGTCTAACTCCACATGAGGGGATGTTGGAGGAATGCCTCATCTAATTTATTTCACTTACCCACTGATTTTGTTTAGGCAAAAGAAGGGAAGATTAAAAATCTATGACTAAAGAAGTCTAAAAATCTTGAAGTGAGCACAAAATAAAAATTCTAAGTGGCAAGAAGCATGTAGTTATTAAATTATGTAATTGGCAGAAATTTTCTTTCATAAGAGTACAGCAAATAGTGGTATGGCCTAGGTTCAATGGCGTCTTAGACTGAATAAGGGAGAGTACACATTCACAAAAAATATTAAAAATTTTTAAATGTTCTATGCTTAAATAAAATATACATGATAGAAATATATATGAACACCTTTATATTTCTTCCACATACTTTTGTCTTATATCCATCTGGATAAAGTATCATTACCACTAAATATAAAATTGGAGTTGTAAGCATTACATATTTATTGCATGTAAGGAATTTGATTTTTGCATTAAAGAATAATAATTCTGACATCATGAAAAGATGTGTGAACAGAAGCTTGAAGACTTCTGTTATAAGGGCTAAGATGCTATAATAAAGAGAGCAAAAATGATGTTCTGAAGAAAAAAGCAGTTTATATTTTCCTCTTATAATCATGCTAAAGGGAGAGGTGCTGGCAGGGATGTGGTTTTTTCCACATGGCTATTAGAGGTAGGTTCTTCCAGCCTCTCATCCCTCTCAGGGACATCTCTGCCCTTAGCATAAAGCAGGGACTGGTCTATCTGCATGCTAGCTGAAAGGAAAAGAAAAAATTGGAATGGTAGGAAAAGGGCAATTAAGTAGAAATTGTACTCTATGACTACAGCACAATAAAAATAAAAGTAAATGATGAAAGTGAACAAGATTATTTTAAAAACTGGGAATTTGAAAACATTTTCTTAAATCTTTACATGAGAAATTAGAAACTGTTTAGATAATAAAATCTATGATATATCACAAGATTTTTTTGTGGAGGAATATTTTATAAGTTTAAATTATCTATTTTTATAGAAAAAAGACCAAAAATTAAAAAATTAAGTGCTTCCTCTTAAAAAATCACAGACAATAAAGCTAAAAAAAATTGGCAACAAGAATCAATAATGACATGAGATGTTATTTAATAAGACATACATAAAACTAGCAAGGATAAGAATATCACAAAAAGTTCAATCTTGACAACAAAGTGATTGAATTTGTCATGATGAACAACAAAAAAAAGTAGACTGACTTAACTACCTGTTAACTTACTTACCTATACTTCTCTTAAGACTTTAAATATGATCCTCCATGGACTGAAACTTGAATTACTGAAAATGAATCCAGATAGCTATCATTTTGTTTTCTTTGGGGTGGTGGGGCTTGTAGATTTTACTTTGTGCAGAACTTAATGCTGAGTATTTTAAAATAAAAGCTCTGACATGGTTTGGGGAGGTTATATTTACTTGGAAATGATTCACATTGTGAATTGCACTTTGATGGTCAAAAAGAGACAAGGACTGTCAAGCATTCCATTTTAACAGTGGAGGTAGAAAATTTTTTCAGATGGATAAAATGTTTATGTACAGATGTAAAGTCTTCTATGTAAAAAATTCTGAACAATTATCCATTCTATGTTGATTCTAACTTGATATATCTAATCAGGTTATAGTTCAATAAGGTTTTTAACAATTATTTAAAAAAAAAAGAAAGTGATTAAGGTGGAAAGACTCAAAGCGTGATTAAAAATAAAGGAGAAACAATGCAAAAGTAAAGGCAGGATGCATAAAAACCACAGACAAAAGGGGGATTAAAATTTGTGAGACTATTGTATGTGATTTCATGGAAAACAAACTTGAAAATCCAGAGGAACCAGATTTCCTAACTGAATATAAATCACTAAAACTGACCTAAGTTGAAGCAAAAACTTGAATACAGTAATTAGCATGGAGAGATTCATTTTGGAAAAAGTCACCAGGGCAATATAGTTTTATCTAATCTTTTAAAAAGTATAGTTACAAATTTTCCTAAATTATTCCTGACTATAGAAAATGATGGAAAATTCTTGAATTCATTTCACGGAAAGTCACTAACTTAACAACAAAACCCATTAAAGTTGGCAATACAAAAAAAGAAGGAAAAAAGCTTTAGTTCAATTTTACTATGCAAAGAGACAAAATTCTGAACAAAACATAAACAAATACAGAATCAGTGTGCAAAAGGAATAGTATAATAAGGTCAAGGGTAGTTTATTCAAGAAATACAGGAGGTTTAATGATTGGAAAACTATCAACATAATCCCCTACACATTAAAGTAGAAAAAATATTGAAAATATTAATAAATGCAAAAACATTATTTGGTACAATTCAACAAGTCATCTCCAATTATAAAATCTTTAACAAAAATTGTGACAGAAGACCTTATAATAACTTACAATACAGTAGATTTATAAAACATCAAGAGTGTATTTATTCTAAATGGTGAAATAGTGTAACCATCTGCATTTAAACTAGGAATTTAGCAGATATGCTCAGTATCTTCATTATTATTTAATACTGACTTGATTTGTTTTTTGAAGAAAATACTATAGCTGGCATTAAAATTGGAAAAGACACAAAACTAACCATTTCCTGTTGACAATATGAATACAAGATCAGTAAACTTATAAGGAATATAAGTTTTAAAAAAAATCCCTAGAATGAATGAAACTGATAAGGCCATATAAAATATAAATATATCTAAATATCAGTATCTTCTCCACATAGGAACCTAGAAATGGAAAAATATTACAGCTACAACAGCAACACTCAAATTCTTAGGAAAGGGATTCTATATTTCTGAATCCAGTGTTATAATCCAGTGTTATCTTAATGTAAACAACTATAACTTTAAGAAACTCAAAATAAATTTTTAAAGATATAGAACTTTTATGAAGAAGATAATAGAGCATATTCACCGAGGTCTGATTCATGAAAGGATATACCAGGTTCTAAATTTGGGGAGACTAATTTCATGAATATGCCAAGTATGTAAATGTAATACTATCCTAATTAGAACCGAAACAGGGTTTTGTTTGGAGGAGGTAGACAAAGGGTAAGATTATGAAATATTTTTGAAGGTCTACAGAGAAAAAAATTTGAAACTTGTGTATAGCATGAAACATCTGAAAAGCAAGAGAGAAACAGGAAAAAAAATCAGCGATGATATACAAAAGGACAAAAGGCTATATTTGTAATATACAATGAGATCTCAGAATCTGATTTTTTTTTTTTTTTTGAGACTAGGTCTCGCTATTTTTGCCCATGGAACCGCAGGCTCACGTTGCCCGCGGTACCACGAATTCAAGCAATCCCCAGCCTCAGCTTCCCAGGTAACTGGGATTACAGGAGCGCGCCACCACGCCCAGCTATTTTTTGGAACTAGGTCTCACTGTATTGCCCCAAGTGGAACTCGAACCACGATCCCTAGCCCCAGCCACTTCATAGGCTGAAGCTTACAGGCATGAGCCACCAAGCCTGGCTAGAATCTGATTTCTTAATAGGCAAAATGTACTAAAATGTAACATTATATGGACAGGAAAATAAAGAAGCAATTCTTAAATAGATACAATTTTTTAAATACCATATTATTTCAACTCATCCAAATTTACAGTCAACAAATTCACTATTTGTCAGGAAAATGTTAACTAAAGTAACAGTGAATTTTTCCTTTGTGCAAATCAGAGCACCTCACACTAAGGAGAATCGTCACACAATTTTGCTGATAGGGACATGAGGAAAAGAGAACCACAAATACTGGGAGGTATAAATATAATGTGTAACAGTCTTATGAAAAAAATAGGGTAGTTTCTATGAAGCCTTAAAGTTGATAATATACTCTTGGCCCCTGTAATCCCAAGGTTTCCCAAGGTTTCAGAATCTGTGCTCTAGAAATAAAGACACAACCATCAGTAGGTGAGGGTATAACGTATAATAACATGTTTTGAAACATTACTCATAGTAGAAAAAATTGGAAATGAAGTGATTAAAGACATGATGTCCCATTCACAGCCTGGAGTATTAAATAATCATTAAAAAGAATAAGTAGCAATGACTTAGATAGGATAAGAACTTTGAAGGGTGCCCTTGAATTCCTGCTTTACTTTTGTGCATACAATAAATGTAACTATAATTAACTGTATGAAAACAGGGGAAAAATGAAAAAGTACATATCACTAGTTGATTGGGCATGTAGAAGAAAGGAGAAAAAGGATGTGGGAACTCCACAGAATGAAAAAGGAAAAAAAAGATTTTAAGAATGTGTAATTTGATCAAGTTACATATTTATGTATAAAGTTACCAACCTATATGTGTATATACACAATTTTTTTAAAATAGGAAAATTGAAACGTCACTTTATTGGATTGTGATTGCAAAAACATGCAACTGAATTAAGTCCCAAGGGAGAGACAACATCATAAAGCACTACAATTTAGTCACTATGGTAACTTGCAAAGTATTTTTGCAGAGCTGTTCTCACAGCTCCCACACGTACAATCAAAACAAATATGCTAACCACTAAAATTTAAAGAGAATTGGTCATTTTATGTGTTGTATTAACACATTTAATAGTGTCATTGTACATAATGTGAAATTTATGTTAAATCCATATAATATTATACAGTCAAGGCCATCTATTTTGGTTTCCTTTGAGGACTATGGTTTCCAAAGACTTAATAGTATAAAGAAAAAAATCTGATATCACAGTACAAGGTGATGAGCGAGACAAGCAAATATACGGAGTCCATTTCAAACATTCATCTATTTAATTTGTATATACTGTATGTGATAGCATAAACTGTCTTTGTATATATGGTCAGCTTTCCAAATATATCATTTATATGAGTAAATTTCTATAATGGTAAAAAACAAATGAACTATGTCATCCCCATCAGAATATAATAGCATGCCTACAAAAATGTGATATCCAATATGAATTTTACCTTTTTTCTCCATATAATTTTATGTGCAAAAAAAATGCTGAATTTGGTTGGAAAGGAAAAAAAATCCTAAAAATAACCTAAAAATGTTGAAAGATGGAATGTGGGAAAATTATAATCTTTCTATCATACTTAATGAAATGTTATCAAATTTCGTAACTGCCTTAAAAATGAAGTTCCAAAGCAAGTGCACAAGGAAATCTCACAAAGTAACCTTTTCAGTGGTCTTCTAAATAAATGATGTTATGCTTTAAATAACACTGAGAGTTTCTCACCAAAAAGCTCATTCTACCCAACGAGAGGTGATGTTGCCTTTGTCTGAAGTCCTTATCTTGTTCTTCAAGTTTTGCTTCTACCTTTGAGAAGCCCTCACCAACTCCGTCCAGAAGAGTACTTATTTGCTATTAACATCAGTCCTTACTTAGAACTGCTGCTACAGTGAGTCACATTTTCTTACCCCTTTTGGGGTGAGAGCTATTTCAGGGGGAAAAACATATTGATTGCAGGCATGTCCATTGAAGGCCCAATCGTGGTTCACTTACCACTTCTGAGACCTGCTTGTGTGACTTTATTCTTGAATATTCCTGTCCTCAGTAATCAGTGTTTCCTGCAAAACTGATTGTCTTTCTTAGCCGCATTGCCCATTTAGGCCCTGCAAAGAGACTTAGCTTCTTGTGTCCATGCACTGCTTCAAATTGCTGTGTAATTTTACTCCATCTGTGCAGATTCGTGTCCAGAACAACAGCCTAAGTAGAAACCATGAGGACTATTTTTCAAATTTTCAAATATCCTAGAACCAAGCAAACATAATTTAATCATCAATTCTGGTTAAACCAAGGAACACATCTTTTCTTCCTCTCCCTGGTTTCTCATTGTACTGCCAAATTTGTTATTAAATTTATAATTTTCTGGTCTGTATTTAATGGATGGATTGGGGAGCATGCATATAAAGGCAATGACCTCAAAATCCTTCTGGAATCACACAATGGTCAGGGCAGGCACGGGAGAAAGCAATAAAATGAGCCTTTCTTCATCTCCTACAAAGGGGCCCAAATTCCTTCCTCCCACTAGACAACCCTTCATCCTAATTGCCACACTTGTACATGTGGAATTAACATTTCCAACCACCTGTAATTATTTCTGTACTCAAAGTTCCCTTAGAAACATAATGACACTGATGGAAATGGAAATATTACATGAGGCTTAAAAAATAATAATAAATTAGGTGGGATCTGAGTAAGAGAAAAATAACCCAAGGTGTAATTCTTGTGTAGTCCTCAACAGAAACCCTCTGAGAGTTAGTGCAAATTGGGAGCAGATGAGAGTAGGGAATATTTATGGAGAAGCAATTGACAGAAACATAAAACATATATGAATGTTTATCATCAATAAAAAATAATAAAGTTACCAAAAACAAACTAGAGAACAAAAAGGGTATTAAAGCATTTTGAAGTTTGATGCAGTGTATTTATAAAAACATGCTTTCTTTGTGAGTCTTTAACAAAAGAATCTTATCCATTCTTCAAAGCTAATAATGATTTGATTATAAAGACAATTAAAACTTGAAGCCAATTTTTTATATAGACATTTTCATTAAAAGAAAAGCAGAGACAAGTATTAAAATAAATGTGTAGCACATATGAATAAAAGGGAAGGTCTAAGTGGTTATTGGATTGATATTCCCCTTTAAACATATGGCATTGATATCAAGAACTCAGAACCACTCGGGCCAAGACCTAAAACCAGCTGTAATGTGAATCTGCTAGAGAAGCAGAAAAAAATTCCTGTGTTACATTAAACTTTAGTTTTGTTCCAGTACTATTATTTTAACAGATACTCATTATATGTATACTTCACTTCGTTATCATTTTTTCTCTGCAAAGTTATTTCAAGTGTAGGCCCAGAACGCTACAGAAAGGAGTAACACAGAGTGAGATCTATGTCTCTAATTATCTAAGTTGAAGATCACTTTTCCATACACTGATGCCCAAATGAATCAGTATCCTGGTGTATGCTGACCTGTCTTAGAGGAACACAAATACCCTCAGCAATCTCATCATCATTAAACATATAGATACCCTAAAAATTTGTAAATCCAATGAATAGTGACAGTAATTTTATTATCTGAGAACAGACTGGTAAAAAACTTGAGAGGTAGCAAATTTCTAATATATTTCCACGGCAAGTTAAAGGAATTGAATGTTTTTTATTCATAAGAGTGGGTTGATTATTCTGAGGGCCCAGTATTGCTAATAAAGTACACAAAATCTTACAAGTAAGAAAGTATTGTGGACAAAGCAAACAGTTCCTATGTGAGTGGACAAAAAAAGTTTCCGATTATGGTGGAAACTTAATGGACAATAGTAAACAGTCATGTTTCCACTTCTCTGTAGCGGGAAATCTTACTATAGTGAAACCAGCCACGGTTGGTGACCATTGCAATTCTTACTTTGCCAACAGACAATCCCATTCATTCCCTCCCATTCAGTTAAGAACATTACTATCTGTCAGTTTAAAGATATTTTAATAATCCCTCCATGTTGCCATTTTCCCAGTTATTTCCTGCTCTTAGAAGGACAGCAGTCTGCAGAGAGAAACTTTGGAGTCAGACTGACCTGGGGTCACTTTCTGGCTCCACCATTAAAGGGATGTGGGCCTGAGTACTTAACTCCAGTTAAACACCATTTTCCTCATTAGAGAAAAGAAAATCATAAGAATTACCACTTGGACTTTTGCAAATGTCCCACCCACTAGCTCCCATATAAGGCACTCAAAAATTGGGCACAATAAAATTCTTTTTCTAGAAAGGAGTTTACTGGCTTGAATATTTCATAAACTTTGTGTCCCACTTGGTATGCTGTATCAAACATAACCAATAAATCAAATGAGTGGGGTGGTTAAGATGAAGACTTTGGTTCATTCCAGCTGTCCTGGGTACCTTGCCTTTCCCCCATAAAGCACACTCTGTTCTTTCTGCCTGCTCTCTGCTCAAAAGCTATCTTATCAATGCAACTTTTTCTGACCACATGTCCCAGACCCTCACATCCTCTTACTCTCCTTTCTATCTTTACATGCTACTTGGTGCCAACTGAAAAAAGTTCCTTCTACTTGTTTATTTGTAAACTACCACAAGAAAGTAAGTTCCCTGAGGACAGGAAGCTTGTCTGGTACACAACTCTATTCCTTAGAACATTGTCTGACACACAGAAAAGCCTAAGGAAACATTTATTGAATAAATGATTTCCCGAGAAGAATAATCTATTTCTTGATAGGAAAGGGTTAGGGAACATGAGGAGATGATGTGTCTTCCAAACTCCCTGTGGTATCTCTTTCAAAAAGAGAATACGCTCTTTCTAACCTTATCGGTTCAAAATGGTAACATAGAGTTTGAGGGATGTTTGTCACTCTGACCTGCCAGTGTGCTGTCTATGTCACAGTGTCACTCATTCTCCTTTTACTTATTTGGGTAGGAGCCATCTGCCTTAATTTCAAGTTTTCAGAAAGAAGCATCATGTCAGCATCATTTTCCACCACCACTAACTTTTAGATGTTTAGTAAATACTGAGTGGTGATGATTTTTACGTTGTGAAAAACATACAGGCCTCTTAACTGTGACCTTAATGACAATCTTTACATTATAGAAGTGAACTATAACACTTTGAGAGATGTTGTTAAGTCTTTTGAGCCATATATTATGAAAAAGATACAACTCAACATGATTGTGATTCTAAAATTTAAACAGTGTTAAAATAATTCTTTTTTACTTCTTCATTATTGTCACTTAAAAATCTTGAATAAGCTTGACATGATGACAATAAAAACAATGACTATACCTTGATAATTCAGAAAAAAAAAAACCAGAAGTTTACCTAAATTATTTAGAACAGTTGCTCTAAATTGCTATTTCCTATGGATCATACTAAATAATAAAAATAGCAATACTAATCAAAATAGGCTAATTCAAATGAACTCATCCTCAGTAGCGCATATTTCTTTAGCAAACAGTACCATCTTTGGAGTGAAATATGTGAACTGCATTTATAACACTCACAAATGGTACACTACTTAAAATTGACTTTATTGAATTACAATTTAGAGAATATTGACTTTCTGGAAGCTGAGTGCACTTGGTTTTAACTTTAAATAATCAACTCGAGGTCAGTCATTTCTTCGAGTCAATGTTCAGATTTTAATGGATAATTGAAGATTTGAAATCACATACTCATAAACTGATTAATTGTGATTGACACAGTCCACACTACAAACGTTGGATCAATGGCAAATTTACTCATGTTACAAAATTTGTTCACGCAGCAGTTTTCCTTTTAAGTACTTTCTTTTAAAAGAAAAACACAGTCAACTTATAGCAAAATACCCTTTCTGGCTCAGAAAACAAGCAGTAAATATTTAATAGCCTTTTAAATGTCTAATCCTTTATAAAGTAAACTGTATTAAATTGCAGGGCTATCCACTTTAAGTCCTCACTAACCAAATCAACACGAGATATTAATGTGCAGTAACACTCTGCCTTCACAGTTTCCCATGGAACTGATCCCTGAATAATCTAGAAAAAAGGTAAAATATATAAGAATTCTACATTTTATTTGACTAAAAATTAGAATAACCTCAGTATATTAATAAAATATTACTGATGTGTAGTATATATGTTTATAAGCTATTACAATCCTATCTGAGAAATGTTATAAAATATACACTTTAAATGTCACCTTTTCCCTATGTTTACTAGTAAGAATGAATGATAAAACCTATTTAAGAAGAAATGAAGCTCAATACATAGGCTGAATGAATCAATTTATACTGCAGGTGAAATTTCAGAAGAGAGACATGTATTTACACTAAGAAAGTAGAAAGTTTTATATTACGTTATTATGGTAGGAGTACCTGAAATTTCATGCTTTTGAGTGCTTAATTCTTTTTTTTTATTTACAAAAAAGTCACACACCCAAAATGCTATTTTAAAATCAAAGAAATCTGTTCTGAATCTCATTTTACTATTTAATAGAGCAGCTGAAAAATGACTTAAAGATGTGGCCATATGGTGTGAAAATCCAGAATCAAGGAAAGAATGAGATACTGTAAACATGTAAAAAGCAATAAAAGGAAGCAACTCTGCGCTCAGTTAATGAAAAGCTGATGATGGAGACTGTCTTTTATTGATGACATTTGAGGACACTGATTCAGTGGTGTTTTCCAAAACATGAATTTTGCATTTCAAGTATTGGAGAGATTCAGTGAAGTCTCTTTCCTTCAGCCTGGGATTGTTTGCACAGAAAGACTCCATAGAATAAATTACCCAACCTTCCCGCACAGCTCAATTAACTGAATGAAGCAGAGAGAGAAAAGCTCCAATCTGGTAGCTGCAGATCAGAATCTGGCACCATTTTTGCTTAAAGCCTTTACAAGTGGATGGTGGGGCATTTATAAGGCAATCTGAATTTAAGAGTGAAGATGATAGGAAGAAGTGTGAGGAGCTCAAACTAACACTTTCCTCCGCTGATGTTTCCGTGGGAAAGTAGAGTCAGGTGTTTGGATTCTGGAGTCATTTTATTGTCTGTCTTTATGAGGAATTTTGGAATCTCCACCATGTCTCCCCAGCCTCACACAAAAACTGAGCCAGACTTTCTGTTCCTGAGAAGTTCTGAACAGCTCCTTCCTTTGACTGTACCTCTTTGATGTAACTCAACTTCAGCGCTAAAACCTCCAGGCAAAAGTTGCTAAAGTATTATACCACCTATACTTACTCAGTTGAAATGCTCTGACCCATCAGTTGGGCTCTGAATTCAGTTATCTGACCCTTAACTTATTCAGCAAAGGTTTTCTGGTGGCCCGCATTGGAATTAGCAAGAGGAAGAAAACATTTTTTGTTCTCAACGGGCTCACAGCCTAGCAGAGAAAACAACCTGACAGACAAAATCTATCATAACTGAGTGAAATATGCCAGCCAAGGCATGTAAACTTTACATAGGAGACTTCCAGACTAGGGCAGTGTTACAGGTTCTGGTGCAACCTGTCCACAAAGCAGTTTTAGACTTAACTTCTAAGGAAACAAGTGGATGCTGTGAACGTATCCAAGACATTTCCCTCTCACTCTTGAAAGTGAAGTGCGACCCTTTCCACCTACCCCCCTCATCTTAATTACAGCATGTGGGTAGCAGAGAGATCAGAGGCAGACTGATGGTCTGAGGCTGACTTATGGCACTAGGCACTTGGATTTTACACCCTTGGTTCTCCCAAACCACTTGGTGACAAGACAACAATAAGGGAGAAATAATGCTAACAATCGTAGGATTTGCTTAAACATTAACAACTGACTATTGCCTTCAACCATACATGATCCCACAGTCAAATAAGTCAAAAGCTGTGCAAGTTGGGAAAACCACAACTGAAAGGCTGAAAGCCCCACATTGTACCAATGGCGTCTTCTTACAAATAGATGACATCCTCATCAGTAGCAAGTGTTGAAAACACAAAGAATGACTGAAAGATAGGAGGGGAAGGCATCAGAGAAAGGAAAGAGATGTTTGTGCTAGCTGAGGGGAAATTCTGACACACCAACTTGATCCCTCCCCCTCTAAATCGGAGGCCTCCTTTCAGTTCAGTGTTCCCGCCTGCCTGGGGGATCTGGCCTCCTTCCAATAGCGGGGCCCTCATGTGCCATAATTGAAAATAAAACAAAGGCTATCATTCATCATCTTTTCAACAATTGGTTTCTTTTCTTAGTTTGGAAGAAAAACTTGGCAATCATAAAGTTAAGTTTTTTATTTTTATATATTTTCTTCTTCATGTCAAAATAAACCGAAAAAGAAAAAAAAATCACCCAATGGTAAGAAAAGAAAAATACACAAGACTCTTCAGAGCTCAGTTGGCCACACACTGCCATCGACTGACACCCAAGCGTGGAGGCAACACTCTCAAGTTCTCCCAACCAAAGAGCAGGCTGCCTTCTGCTGCTGTAAGATGTGGCTACTTAGGGAAAATCAAATAGGCTTCCAGTGTTAACTATGCTGCATATTTACTTTAGTCAAAGGACATTTCCCAGACAGTGTCATCCAGAAAACCTCATCTGAAATGAGGAATATAAGAGAACACCATACTTGTGATTTTGAGGAAAATGGAATACAGGTGTTTTCCCCATTTTATGATGACTTGCTTCACAAAAACATACAACTATGAAACAGATATATTTATGGCATGAATGGTCACCACATCCACCTCCCTGGAAGTGGGTACCTGGTACTTAAAATGGGGCACCAAGCATTCATGTGAAAGTATGAATGAATAAATTATCACTGCTCTCCATGACCATTAGCCCTAATACTCTTACATTTCTTCTGAAACTACAGTTTTGTGGTTACTCAGATTCAGCCTCCCTCTAGAAGAAGGACAGTGAGAAAAAAAAAACATCAGGAAGTAAGAAGTTACACTTAGGTGCTTCTGAACATCAGTAGATCCCAAAACTATTCACTAACTATACACACAGAGCCCGTAACAGCTTCCTCCATGGAGGCTGAAGCAAAGTGCTGACATTGACTTTAGCTGTTAAATATTATGTGCTATGAGAGAAAGGGCAGCCATTAGGGACATATGGTCTGGTGGGCTTAGAAAACTCTTCTGTGGAAATGACTGTAGGTACCAAAAATCTGAAAACAATGGGTAAAGGCATGAACTTCAGAAATGACAGACCTAAAATGAAAATGTGGTTCTGTAACTTACCAGAAATGAGACCTCAAAGAGGCTACTTAACCTCTCTGAGTCTCAGTTTTCAGCAATAATAATACTGATCTCAGATGTTGTGAGTATTAAATAAGATAACAATGAATCAAGTGCACATAAGGGCAGATCGGGATTCCAGGAGGCTTGAAGCATGTATGAATTTGAGCATGATCTTTAAGAAAAATAATCCAAAATAAGTTTGTGAGTGAATTCAGAATGAGAAAAATAAGTCACAACAAATCACACATGTGTAAAAGTGGAAAATAAATTCCTGCAAACTCTCACAGGATATTTTAAGTAATTATCCTTATAATACTAATCTCATGTTTTCCACAGTTACCCAAAAGACACTGATGTGTCATTTTATATAAAGACAACATAAAGTTAATTCATTCATTTTTTTGAAATGGTTGATAGAAATATTTCTACTTATTAATGTTGAAGATGCAACTTCATACACACATACTTGCTCTTTGTACATCTACCAGAGATTTGTTGCCAAGAAACAAGAATTTTGATAATTCTATTTCATGTAATTATAATGATAAAATTCGTTTGCATATCTATTGTATATATTACACCAATATATATATATTTCTATAGGTAAGAATGTCCATTCTACATGGGCATTATTAAAACCACAGCCTTTGTTTACAATTTCGCTTATAAATTTACAATTTTTTTACAATTTTTTGCTACAAATTACTGCAAAGATTTTACATGGGCCAGTTTCTTGAACCACTTTTCCTCTTCAACTTATGTTATCAATGGTAGATAATCTGAGACATATTCATCTGTTAAGATCCTCTGGTCCTACTGCATATGTCATGATATAGACTGAGCCATGGCAGTGAATGAGAGTATTCTTGGAAGCTTCTCCACTGGAAGAGTT
Source organism: Uropsilus gracilis (assembly GCA_004024945.1). Taxonomy (NCBI): domain Eukaryota; kingdom Metazoa; phylum Chordata; class Mammalia; order Eulipotyphla; family Talpidae; genus Uropsilus; species Uropsilus gracilis. The sequence continues at coordinate 16,628 of PVHY01012463.1, read as the reverse complement.
AGCAATTTTAACTACACCTAATATGACTACAAGCTATATAATAGATGCCACCAAATCCTAATTTTTCCCAATTCTACTTGCCCTTTGTCCACAAGTGTTCACAGTCACTCCTAGAACTAGATGCATAATTTATAGGGTCCAGTGCAAATCAAAATGGGGCTCTTCTTCTTAAAAATAATTCAGAATTCATTACAGTGGAGCAGTGACCCAAGCACAGGACTCTGTGCTACATCACAGATTCCAAGCCCACAAACCCTACGAGCCCACAAGCCAACCCTAGCCATACCAATATCACCTGTCATGAAAAGAATACAATGGAACAGTATAAGTAGGAAGAAACAGCAATTTCAACAAATTGTGGCAAAAATATCTTTGCAAGTTTTACCAAATCATAAGATCATGTGGGCTTCTTGACCAGCACAGGCTCAGACCCTACAAGGGTTTCATGGCAAACAAGGGTACCTGAAACTTGAGTCACTTTATTATCAGGGTGAATCTGTACTGCTGAAATATGTAGGCATTCAATAAATGCTTGGAAATGAAGCCTGCACCTCAGAGACTTTATATTCTTGTCAAAAAAGACAAGCAAGACATTGATAAAAACCCTGCCACTACTCAACATGTCAAGTCAAAATATATAATTGCATAAAAGGTGGGAATTGAATTCAAAGGAAAAGTAAAGGCCAAGTGACTCTACAGACAGCAGCTGTGGGCATTCTGGGGCAATGGAGCATAAGCCAAGTTCATCTGGTTCTGGTTGCACTTTCGGCACCATCTGGTGGCAATTTTCCTCCCTGACTTAAATGTGGATGGGGACCATTCTGGGCCCTAGGGTTGAGTTGGCCCTTTTGGGAAATTGGGAATGACTCCAGGAAGCTCCCAATTAGTGGGAGCAAGTTTTGTGGCTCAATCTGGGAAAATTCAACTGGGAGCCTTCTGGGAATGTGGGGATTCGTCCTCCACTTCCTCATTTGATGAGGCAGAGTTGCCTCTAGCAGCACAGAGTGCTCAGTTCTGCAGAGGAGGCTCTGACAGTCCAGGGACCAAGCTAACAAGAGCGATGCTGATGAGTCTTCCAGGTACAGGAAGGAGAAGTGGGTAAGATGCAGTATATAGTAATGGTGTAAAAGACAGATCTGAAAGAAATTTTCAGTAAGAAAGGAGTACAGACATGTTGGAGAGCAGTCTAAGATCTAGAAGCAGTTTCAGGAATTTGAGAAGGGCTATCCCATACAAATGCCATAGAAGGATAGGGTCAGCCAACTAGACGAACAATATCCTATTGGAAAGAAAATAAAACGCTAACGATAAAAAAGACTAGGCCTAGGGGAAGAAGTCTCAAGTCCCAAGGATATGCATGTCAGGGTACTGTTTAGAATTAAGAGAGTGGTATAAATCAGAAAGATAAGAGACATAGTGGAAGAAGGTTCCTAGTTAAAGCTATGGACTCAAAGAATTATTCCAGAGAATAATTGCACAAATCATATTGCAGTGGGTCTTCAAGAAAATACAGGTTCTTAAGAATTTAGGAAATAGTGACTGGTTTGCAGAGGAGTTTCCTAAGGAAAAGTTATGAGGATGGTACATGTAAGGCTTGGGAATGGTATTTGTGGATAGAACCTACCACCAACTAAAAAGCTTCACTTATTTAAAAGGTGAAAAGAGCTACAAAAGAAAGAGAAGTGTCTATTATAATACTGAAAAAAATGCAATATTTTAATCATACTAATCTATATTTTAAGGCGTGGGATAAGCTACTATATGAAAAGCATTCATTAGAAAACTCCACCTAATGGTTTATCATATTTCCTATCCTTTCCCCATGTCAACACTCAGGCCTCTCATTAGCATTAAAAAAAAAAAGACTGTAAAAGGAAACATAAAATTTGACAATAAGAAAATAATAAAATTAAGAGAATAAAATGCTAGTGAGAAAAAAAAGGCAAGCGATCATCAGTGGGCTGCTTTCATTTCAGTGTACCCACACTGAATATTTCTGCCTTATTCTTCCTTCCTTCTGTTATGTCTACTGATGGGTTTATTTCTGACAGTATCCAGTCAGGAAAACAGAAACCACAAATACTTCAAAAGAGACAACATCAAAAATTGGTCAACAGTTGAAGAACTAAAAGAACAACGGGAAAACATGGTCCCCCAGAGATATAACTGTAGGAAGCACCACACCCCAAAAGCTGAGGGAGGCAAGAGAGAAAGGCTGGGTTCTCACAGCAGAGTGACTTACAGGAGAGACCCTGCCAAGCCAAGGCTCAATCATCGTGGGACCTGGTGGGGGATACAATGAGGTTGATTCTAAATATACCAAACACAGTTGAAGCCTGGAAGCGAGAGCCACTGTCAAGACAGGCTGAAATGGGGCTTCCAGAAACAGGAAACAAAGTGGAAGGCAAGTCCCTCTCCTCCTGTAGGCCTGCAACCTCCCCATCCACAATGCAGAGTCCACCTGAGAACTAGCTAACAACAAGGGCTTTTCGGAGTCCTTTAAGCACAGGGATCTGTAGGGTGTGGGGGTGTGGGGTAGAGAGACAATAGCAGAAAACTGACAGGTTACACACTGCTACACATTTAGAAAAAGTTGCCCATCCCTTACTGGCATCACAATTAACAAACTAACCACTTCAAAATACATCAAATAGGAACAGAAGTTGTGGCGGAGAAATTCATGTGAAGTTGAGTCCAACCAAAACCACGCTCCCTGGGACCTTCTTTTACACCTTTGACAGACTTTTGAGAAGCATTTTCAGTGTCTACTATTAGTGTCCTAATTGTTCTTACCTATGAAAAATGGGCTCCTCCAACGCCATGTGCAGGCCTGCTTAAAACAATAAGCTTTTCTAACCCCCGAGCACGACACACTCCGGGAGCATGGTCTGGATGCTTATCAAACAAGTTCCTGGACTATTCTCTGAAGTTTCTGGGCAAGTACAAACAACAGACTCAAATAAATGCCTTTTAAAAGCAAGGCAGTGGAGCACGTACCCTGTCAGTGAGATCCTCATATCCCACAGAGTAAACAGTAACATGAGAATATTTATACTAAACAAAACTGTATATCAAGCCTGCTTTGGCTCAGCCAGAGGGAATGATAAATTTCTTGCAGATCTCTCATAGAGCGGTCCTTTGTGGGCCACGGACGCCACTTCCAAGACAGTACAAACCAATTTCAGAGAAAAGACTTTTCATTATGTTGAGGGATGAAATTATTACCTCCCATTATGTTTTTACTTAGTCTATACCTTTCCCTAAAGGTTGTAGTAGTTTTAATTTCTTCTTGACTCAAAACCAAAGTTAGTTTAAAAACAAATGACCAACACTCCCTGCATTGCCTCCACCCCCAACCACCACCACCACCACTTAAAACCCTTATCACCTCCATGGCCTAGCTTTTTGCCTTATTTCAAGGTGACTGTAAAAACACGAAAGAGTTGGTAAAATGTGAACCCTATTTGTCTACATCAATTTTGCTCTATTCAGAACTGGCACAAGTCATGGGCAAAGTCAGCTGGCAGGAAATGGAGGTTAAATGAGCTATGAAGCCACACTCCATACAAAGTCCGCTTTGTGGTCCAATGGAAAAAAGTACTGAAGAAACATTTGCACAAATAGTTGGTTTGTTTCTAAGAGGCCAATAAGAGGAAAGTTTAAGATGAATCAAGGTACCTGGTAGTTCATTTTGTCAGATTTCCTCAACTCAATCTGACAATCTTTCTTAGTTGTTACAGACCCATCCAAGCTACTTCCACCAGCAAGGAGAGAAAGAGCTGATAAAGCTATATCTGTCCGCTGGCGACCTTCAGCAAACTACAGCTGTTTTAGATTTTCGAAAGAATCCTTGGGGCAGCAAGGGAAGAGGGGAAGAGAAAAAGGCAAAAGGAAGAAAAGGGGGATTAAATATGAATTAGAGGTAAGAGGTGTGAAAAGTACAATTTAAATAATGATTGTTTTTAAATGGCTTGATCAAAGGTATTAACCAACTCATTAACTAAATCCTAAGTGTAGTGCCAGAGTCCATCATAATATTAAAAAGGGAAATACAGGTCTTCTATGTTTGCATACATTAATGAATACTGGATATTTGTTCACATATTAGCTAGAATGTATGGGCTTTGTAAAATTATATTAACCATCTTTCATGAAATTAACATATGCTTTTTATTACTTATGATATATGTAGTATAAAATGTACCATTTAAACTATTTTTAAGTGTATAGTACAGTGTCACTAAGTATTCACATTTTGGGCAACCATCACCACCATCCAGCCCCACAATTTTTTCATCTTCCAAATCTGAAACTCTTTACCCATAAAACAGATGTTTTGCTTTTAAAGAGCCCTTGCTCATAGTCAACAGTCTTGAATGCAGTGACATTGATAGGGGTGATGTGATGAAATTGGCCCCACCTTTGTAACCCTGCATTACCGTGTTCCCACTTTCATTTTGCCTTAGGCGGTGGAGACTCAGAGAAGGGAAGCCGAGATTTCTCATGGGAGGGACAGAGAGAGGGAATTTAGGAAGCAGTGTGGCTGGAGAAAGAGCAGAGAGAAAGCTGGAGAATGGAGAAAACTGCAGAGTAACAAGAAGGCTGGAGGTCTCTGAGCTATAGCTGCCATGTGTGGCAGTGGGGCAGGGAAGGAAGCCATATTGTGGGCTTCCATCCCCAGCCTAGGGCCAGCAAGGAGTCCAGGAAAGCATGCTGGAGAAACTTGTGACTTCTGTAAGCTGACTTGGAAACTTGGTACTTGGAAACTTGCTTTAACTTAGAAACTGGGAAGCTTGAGAATTGTCTGGAAATATGTAGAGAACTTGAGGTGCTGCTGTTTTCTGTCATGAGACATCTGAAGTGGTTGCTGTGTAGAGTGAGTCTTGGTTGTTTAGGCCACTTCAGAGTTGAAGCAAAAATAATGCTGGAGCTGTGCCTTTGGAAGAAGATTGACAGCACCATCTTAGTTTCTCCATTTGGCTTGAAAGTGGAACAGCCACCATTTTGTGGACACACACAGCTGATGGACCACAGGTAGCTTTTTGGACTAGAGACTGGACTATGTGGTAAGATTACCAAAGGGGTCTCTTTTACCCTCAGTGACTTTTGTCTATTTTGTCTTTTTAGTAAATAATCTTGTTTTTGCCTTTTAAGGTAGTGTGGTCTTGCTACTGCTCGCACAGGCTGGGACAAATCTAATGAGTGGTTGGATTTAAAGGGCCAGCTGCTCCCATTGGTAAGTTTAATTAAGTTCTCTGCTTTGCTTGTTTAGTTACCCAATTTCAACAAGAATCTGGAGAGGTTAACTCAGGTAACTGGAGAATGAGTCAACTTCGCTCCCTCAACCCCAAAGTGACTCAGTGGCATTATATGCTTCCCTCTCACTCATGTAATTTAATATTGATGCCCCAAGCTGAAGCAAAGCTTTGAACTAGATCTGGAAAGAGTATTAGTATGTTTCGTTTTGAGTTACACCTTCAAAATACTTCCATTTAGTCTCTCAGAATAAGTCCTTGGTCATGGTGGGAACTGTTTTCACTACTTTATGGGTAATAGGACAGGGGCTCTGTGGAAGGTAAGAGAAAGGACAAGAACCCACACACTCCAATCTACTTATTCTACTAGATCATGTGGCTCTGCCAAAGCTACAGAACTTCTCAACTCACAGGCTGAGAAATTAACCGTCATGCCTGAAAACCAAGCCCAGCTCTCCATTTTCCATCTCTGTCATATTATGTTGTTGGTGAGGAGGAAGCATCCAGGGAAGCACAATTGTGGAACAAAATTAATGCAATTAATTTAATAATAATAAAATTAGCAAAGATAAGAGTCAAATTTAAGTTTAGAAAACAGAATAAATCACTGGATTTTATAAAATTTTTAACTCAACCTCCTTATTTTTATTAAATTCTCATTATGTATGTCTCCTTTTTTGAAAAGAATATACTCCTTCCCACTAAACAAATCCCATGGAAAAATTTATTTATATGCATTTTATGGAAACAGAGCATCTTGTACTAAATGCAGCATGAATACTAAAGTCTTAAAGTTGCCAGAATCAACAAGTTATGTCTTTTGGGTCACAAAGAGGCTACATTTTGTTTAGTTCCTTTAAATAAAACTCTTTATTTTCTTTATTGTGATAACATTGGTTTACAACATGTGATTCAGAGGTATAGGTAGAACACACCTCTTCAGAAGCATATCTCATACCACCCGCATCAAGAAGGCATCCACAGTCCTCCACTGATACACTTTTCTCTGTTCAAAAGCAACATATCCCCTAAACCTCCAGACTTCCTATTTAAATTCCAGAAATAATTAACACCACACATTGATGCCATGGCCAATGTCACCATTCCATCTTCTTATAAAAGCATTAAAGAACTAGATAAATCTGCCTTTTGCAGTTATTTGCAGAATGAACAATAACTGATCATCCTAAACAATCCTGCTTAGAAAGAGGATTTTATAGTTCTCTCCACTTTTTGGCCAATTAGTGCTTGATATTTTAAAGTGCACACTTGAAAAAAAGAGTACTCCAAAAGTGAGTTTAACAAAGAGTGTAGGAAAACAAATCAAGCCCCATTTTGACTTTTTCACAATAATAAAGGCACTCAGCAACCATGGCCACTAAGCCCTGTTGACTGAGGACCAAAGTACACAACAGCATCTAAGACAAGTGACCTTGTGAAGTTTTAAGGATGACTAGAAATACTCAAGGGTGATGATGAACAGTCTATAAATACCTGCTATTGTTGAACAGAGAATGCTTCCAGTTTCCAACAGAGATACAATCTTCCTCTTATCTTCACTGGTCCGAAGAAGAATTTGTAATGATTAATAGTTTTCCTTAAAATTTTAATGATGACTCATATTAGATCACATGTAAACACCTCTCCGTATCTTCCAGAATTCCCCAATATGTTCCTTTATAGCATATTCTGCAAATTTCTTGCATTCTTGGGGTGTAAATCCAATCAGTGCTCTTCCAATAGTACCAATTCCCCTGTCACTTGCCAACTTTTTAACTTGAGCTTCTATGTAATGAGGAGATACATAAGAAAAATAGTCTCCAAGGACACCATAAGTGATGTACTGAGAGCCTTCTAAAGCTTCTGAAATATCATGGTCTTCAATACTCTCGACGTTGCAAGCTATCTCAATTTTCCCTTCATGTGGAAAAGCCATCACTTGGACACCCTTCAATCCATTCACATTCGAGCCTCGAATGGCATTAGCAATCTCCTTTCCCAAAGCCAAGTCTTGAGAATCTATGGTGATGTTGCAGTTCATCACGTATGGGCTGGCACCAATGCCTGAATCATTAAAAAAGTATGTTAACCAAGCAAGAGAAAAACCTCATTTTAAAGACTCTATTCAGCCCGGGCATGGTGGCACATGCAGTAAACGGCAGCCTAGGAAGCTGTGACCAGGGCTAGGGATTGCATTTCGAGTCCCAGCTGGGGCACATAGTGAGACCTAGTTCCAAAAAAAAAAAAAAAAGAAATAGCTGGGCATGGTGGTATGTGCTGTAATCCCAGCTACCTGGGAATCTGAGGCTGGGGACTGCTTGAGTCTGTGGTACCCAGGGCAACAAGCAAAAACAGCGAGACCTAGTCTCAAAAAAAAAAAAAAAAGACTCTATTCTAAAGAATAAAAGAATTTAATTCTAAAGAATTAAAAGTCAAGTCAATTTTAACCAAAGGGGTTTCCTTTACTTGAATTTATTTTAGAATGATCTAAATATTCCTCGTTGTCAAAAGATCCTATATATTCTAAAGATTCTATAGCTATTTGTGATACAGCCGGCATTTTTTCTAGTGTAAAAGTATATGTAGGGATTTTTTTCCCAGAATAGTTATGAAGAGCCCATATTTTCCAAAATATCAACAGAAAAAAAGCACACTTGAGAATTAAATATTAGCAACAGCAAAAAACTTCACCCTTTCATTTACTTCCAAGCTCATCTCCATAGGGGCTGGAAATTAGTGCGTGGACTAAGTGTCTCAGAGACAAGAACAACTCACACACTGTAGCCATTCCTTCCTCTCCAAACACCTGTCATTAGTTAGGTTAACATTAAATTCAATGGACCTAAACAACAGGGAAGAAGGTCACTAAAAACATGACAACCAGGAATTGAGAAGGGCAAAGGGACTCATGCTTCGTGACGTTTGACAGGGTCTGGAGAACTACGTATGTCTTTTCTGGTCTAATCTATTGAAGACACCCTTTCTTCCATCCCCAGTTTTCCAAGGGACTAGGGCTGCCACTGCCACTCAAGAGTCCCATTATCCAGGGACAAATGCATTATCCAGGGGCAAATGTGCTACTTTTCCCTGCCTCAGGGATAGTGCAGCTCATGTTACATAAATAGCCCGCTCTAATTATAGTTTACATTATAAGATGGACAACTTGGTTAAATTAGCATTGGTATAAAAAGCTTAGGTTTGCAGTTTCCTCATGTTGGGGGGACCTTACATTTCTGAAGCAAAGTTGACTAGGCACTGATGGGGAATAAAAGGCTGACCTCATCTTTAGCATATGACAATTCCTTAACTATTATTTCGACATTATTTAACTGTCATTGCTTTTTCATACGACTTTTGAACTTATTGCTTGTGATGTCAGTATCCATCAGAGATCTCCTTCTGGGTCCACGTTCCCCTAGACCGCAGTGGTTTGGGGGCTTTGTTGCCTAGCCTGGGTACTTTCATACTAATAGAAGCTTTGCAGAAAATCAGCACACGGAAACCACACTTCATCTTTTTCCCACACATGTACATAATGAAACATTTCAATTCTTGAGGCTGGGCCTCTTCCTCCTGGGAATTCTGCAGGAATGAATCAGATTACAGTATTTCTCCATAATGCTGATTTCATAAAAATTAAATTTCCTAACAGTCAATACATCTTGTTCACGTAATCTCATATACCAATCACTTACTCTAAATATCTTTGAGAATTATATCAGTTTTAACATTTCACAGAGTACAATTGGAAATTTTCTTTTGTCAATGCTAATGTCATTCATTAACAAAACATCCAAGCATGGATTTCTCTCTCCTCTAACCCTTATGAATCATCCCATGTCCTCAGGTCTGCTACACATACCCTATTCTGACTCAAGAAGTAGCAACACCATTGCCATTTCCAACAAACAGCTGGATCACACTCACATTTTGTTGTAGTGTATACACACACAAACACACACACACTATTCAAACTAAACATTGGGCCTCTTGAATAGCACAACTATTCAAACTCCACATTGGGCCTCTTGTGCTCAACTGTGGCAATACTCTGACTTGACAAATCAACACTTAGATAGTCACATGAAATCTATCAACTTGGGGAGCAAGTCACAAAAGCAATGAAGGTTCCTTCAGATGAGCATAGGGTTCTCTCTTTCCAAACAGCCATGCCATGGGTCACTCTATCCCCATAGCCACAGAACTTTTGGACTTTTTCTGAACCCTGCACCTCACAAATTCCAAAGAACCTTTACTGACATGTGCCCAACAATTGCTCCCTTATTGGAATAATCTTCAAATCTCATCATTCTTAGAATTAATGCATAAGTTGTTTAAAGATAGAAAAAAATATAGATGTTAGGTCAGCACACAGGAGTTTGAAAAAGAGTGTATCTGTACTAATACTGATTTATTTACTTAAGATGAACCTTACTTTTTAAATTCTATCAAAGTGTACTTTGATTTCTTAGAGAAATAAAATTAAATAGCAGATATAACTTTTCTATTCTGTTAAATAAGAGGTTAACCACTTAACATAGACCAACCATTCTTCATATCTGCTCTGGTTACTCTGCTATTAAGCTTATCACAATAAATTTATTTTGTTTTACTGCTATATCTTATTCAACATTGAATATACTTATGAGTCTGATTAAATTTCTGATCTAATCAGCACAGGAGCTTCCTCTCTGAGAGATTATGAGGCCATTACTCATGTATCCCTTTAAAAGAAGGGAAAGAAAGAAGAGACAGAGAGAGAACAAGCAAGCAAACTGCTTCCTGCCCAAATCTATTCTGATTTCTCCCATTTAGCCCTTCCCAAGTCCAGCACCAATATGGCGACCCAACTGTAAGAAGTCAAAGGCTGTGTTTAAATCCTAAAAATCCCACTGACCTTATCCAAATGCTAAATTTGATATTCTATGTTAATTAAACTCAGTAAAAATTCTTAAATAAGAGAGATAATTAATCCCAGCAAATCATATTTCTAGCTAAATGTCATATAATTAAAGTAATTCCATTTTTTTCTCTAAAATTAGAAACCTGATGTGAAAGTTTGTTTCTCAGTTTGCGGTTTCGCTCAGCTCCTGCCTCCCGCAGATTGGCACTCGGCTGCTCTGGCGGCAGCATGGATCTCCTCACTGCAAAGCTGAAATTCCAATTTTATTCCAACGCAACTGTCACAACGCCCTGAAGCAAGCTAAAAACAAGGAAAAAAATCTTTGGTATGATTTCACTTTCCATGTGTTCTTTAATGAAAAATTTATCATTCTAAATATTGGTGTTTACTTCTAGTTAAATACTTTTTTTTATCAAAAAGAAAAAGAAACTGAGATCAGTTGCTATTATTTCACAGGCAAATATAACAGGCCTGATGTTTTCCTGACAATTCTGTTATTTTCTTGTGTGGAAACACTGTATTTATCATATACTGTGCGGCTGGTGATTCAGATATTGTAGAGACCTTATGGTGAACTGATATAGATGTAAACTCTTTATGCCAGATTGTTTAAGCAGAAAAAACCAAATGCACTTAATTAACATCTGATGTGTAGCTTTTGCAAACACAAATGCAATATTTGTGTTTGAGCACTGGCAGTAATGACTGTGAACTATGCTATTAATGTCTGGTTTAAAGATGCTTGTGGTAGGACCACGTCTGGAATAACACAAATAAAGAACTGCATTCAGACAAAACAATAGTGAAGAGTCCATTAGAAAAATGAAAGAGCAGTGCTCAGAAGAAACACATGTCTTTTTTATCCTTCTCAGATCAAAATTATTCTCAAAAATAGTTCCAGGCATCATCATCTTCAATGAATTAAAGGTGAAAAGAGTCTTCAGCCTTTCTTTTACAGAAAGAGTTCCATTTTAGAGTGTGAGAAGTTCTTAGGGAGGTCTTTAGAACTGTATTTCTTATATTAATCTCCCCTCTGGTGGCTAGGATTAGATATGTACAAGGAGAGAGATGAAATGGTAGTGGAATATTTGGCATTTTTATACCTGAGGAAAGAACTCCAAATATGTGGACTATAGTAGTTGGAATAAATTCTCATAAACCTATGTGCAACTTCTTCATTAAATGTTTTACTGCTGAGTGCCAGGAACCCACATGTTGCTGGTATAAATCCACAAAGAAGGTTAAAATAAGTTAGAACCTAGTATAAAGGCAACACACTCAGAAATCAAGTTCAAAAATATAAATGGTTACTACACCAAAAGGCAAAGTCATCATTAGATATTGGTACTTCAATTTTTTTAGAACATGCACTAAGGAGAAACCACAGCTGAAACAGGACATTTGATGACTGAAGTCATAAAACTCAAACATAATTGCTCAGTTCAATGCTTTCATGGTGAAAAGAATGCAGGACTCTGAGGCAAGCGGCCGAATCCATGATAAAAGAACAGAACGGTGCTGGGAATGGCTCCCTGGGCTCTGAATTCAAGTCACACTTTTCAAAACACTGCCACTGGCCCTGTCTTTCTGCCAAATGGCTATGCTATCCACTGCACAAGGAACTGTGCCTCTCAGTTTCTCAACTTGATCTTTGAGAAGAGTGATACCTCAAAGAGGAAAATACAGAAATAGGTGTATATTAACATGACTGGAGATCGATATCAGCGCAGATGAGGGGAATCTCCAATGACTTGTCTGCTCCCAAGCTTTCCAGAGGAGAGCAGTGTTCTCTACCCACTCATGCAGAGTCAAAGCCAAAGTCCTTCAGGTTTCAATTATAGGTTACATATTTTACTACACATTGAGATTTTCCTCTTCCATCATTCCAACTTGACTTGCAAGCAAACCTCCAAAACTGAAAATAAGTTTCTTAAAATAAGACTCATTCTAAAACTGGAAATTATTTTTCAAAACCAAGTAAATTCTTTGGAGTAAACTGGGATAATCAATGTCAAGAAAAGTACCTGACACTGCACTTATTTACACAGAGAGAAATAAGCAGGGCAGATCTCAGTAATGCATTTAAATGACTAAACAGAAGTCCCTGATTCCAGCATGTACCAATTACCTCCATCGATGATTCCTAAGGCATCAAAGATTCGTCCCTGTATTTCTAAACAATGATGCATATATGCAGGCCACTCATACAACATACCAGCCAGAGTGTTTAAATTATCCGACAAATGTTTAGGGTTTTAAAATATATATGTATAAAGTATTTATTTATAGATCTGAAAGTATCAACTATTATTGCTTTGTCCCTATTTATGTTCCCCAGGAGCTGGCCAACTACAAAATTTTAAAAGGGATTTGGTTGAAAAGAGTTTGTGTGTTTGGCATTGAGTAAGAGTGTTAATCATTTCTGAGCTCACTTTTTTTCCACTTCTGTTTATAATACTCGTAGGGAACTTCAAAACAGAAACCTGTTCCCTTATAGATTCTGCTTCCTCTTGGGTACTGTGTCAATTAATTTGTTATTGGAAAGTTGAGTTGATAACATCACTCAAATCTATTCAATTATTTTAGGAAAAAAGATAAACATAGCAACACTGTGTTGAGGATTTTCAGTTTTGATGGGAGGAGTGGAAAGATACATTGAGAAATACTGATACATTTTTAAAAGTTAGAAAATTATATAAAAGCATGAAATTAAAAAATAAGGGAGAATGCCATTTTGGAGAATAAAATGCATTGAAAAATTAATTGAATAGAAGTTATTGAAAATTTAGCTGAATAAAACATTCTATACTAATGACAGCAGTGTCCTAAATTCTACCTAGATAGATAGATAGATAGATAGATAGATAGATAGATAGATAGATAGAGAGAGAGAGAGAGAGAGAGAGAGAGAGAGAGAGATAGATGTGTGTGTATAAAACTTTTTAAAATGAAGGCACTTTACTTTCTACAAAATTATCTTTAAGAGTTAATTTATATAAGTAAAATAACCTAAGATTTTGTTTAATCACTTGTTTTAAACTACTTACAATCTGGTTTGTGAAATATTAGAAACTAATATTCTCACATATCTCTTAATCACTGTTCTTCCTTGAAATATTTTCTGCTGTCAGCACCTGCTTTGATAAGAGGGTTTCTCAGTGCACAACAATCTGTCTGACCGTGGCAGCTCTTATAATCTTCATGTTTTCTGTGCCTAAAAGAAATAGGGGGAGGGAGGGAAGTTGTGCTACATTTCGTCTTATCTTCCATTGAATACAGTCTGAAAGAACGTGCTGAAATCCAGCTTTCACAAAACCAACCACTGTGGAACCATCATCCTTACCCTTCACAAAAGGTAATCACTAGATCAAGTTAGAGAAATCATAAAAATAAGTTGAATGCTTTATGAATTTAAAAATGCTTTCCTTGCAAATACATGAGATAAATAAAATAGATGTATATATATATATATATATATATATATATATATATATATATATATATATGGTAATATTGAGGTCATACTGTTCTGTACCTCTTTATATTCCCTGGTTTTGACACTGGCTACTCCCACTGCCTAAAGATTCTCTTCCACATTTCTGGCTAATGGCCTTACTCCTTCCAGTCTGTTCTCTGATGTTGCCTTCACTTGAGGCTTGCTTCAAATTATATCATTTAACATCACAATCATCCTGATTACAGAACTCATGAAGTCCCTTGTCCTGTTTGCTTTTTGTTTGTAGCCCTTACCATTTTTTAACATATAATTTGTTAATTATTAAACATGTTATTTATTGTCTGTCTCCTCACTCCCTTCCATCTAGAATGTGTTTATATATGTGTGTGTGTGTGTGTGTGTGTGTGAGAGAGAGAGACAATAAGGACATAAAAATTCTATTTTACCTACTGCTGATAGCACCTGGCAAATACTAGGTACTCAATAAAATAAACAAAATAAGTCAAAAATAATGTAAATATTCATGGCATTAATTTAGTAATTACAAATTCTCTCTACATTCTCATTATAAATTGTCTCTTATAGTCTTGCACCTGGCAAATACTAGGTACTCAATAAAATAAACAAAATAAGTCAAAAATAATGTAAATATTCATGGCATTAATTTAGTAATTACAAATTCTCTCTACATTCTCATTATAAATTGTCTCTTATAGTCTTGCACCTGGCAAATACTAGGTACTCAATAAACAAAATAAGTCAAAAATAATGTAAATATTCATGGCATTAATTTAGTAATTACAAATTCTCTCTACATTCTCACTATAAATTGTCTCTTATAGTCTCTGAAAAAAAACTTTAAAAACTTCACACTTAACTGCTTTTATAATAGTCCCTCGTTTGGGAATACCATAGTTTGATTAATCATTCCCAAACATAGAACATTTACACTGCTTCCAGAATTTGTTTATTATAAATAATGCCTTTATAAACACACTTGTTCATAAGTACATGCATCTATTGTTATTTCCTTAGGATTTATCGCTAGAACGAGAACTCATGCAGGGCAGTTTTATACATTTAAGAGCTCTTGCTACATATCTTCAATTCACTTCTGCAGAGTTTATACCACTTTACACTACCATTAGTAGTAGGAGTGCCTCTAGCTACATTTTTACCAGTATTACCTTTAAAAACTCATCTTTAAACTATTTTGTGGCAATTCAAGACCTTAAAATTTTAACTAAGAATTTGCAGAAAGTGATGAGGTTTTCCAGGTTAATTACAACACTCCATATAGGGTGAAACTAGAGAAGAAAGTAGAAATCCAGTGAATGGTATTGCAGTAGAGATAGATGTTAGCCCAACTATAGGCAATCCTTAGAAGAAATTGGGAGGCAATGTTCACTTTGGTTTAAACAGTTACAAGCAAGTTTGTTCCTAGGAGATTAAATATGATGACTGACAATATGAACATTTGTTCTTAAATTCAGATATGCTTTTTACATAAGGTTAAAGTCCTCCCCAAACACCAACTCAATCATTCTCACAGCACTGCAAAAATGAGAAGTTGCCCAGGGTTTGTTTACCACCAAGGGCCAGCTGTACTGCTCTCTAATGCCAGTGCCTGTTTCTAATGCCTGTGCACAGACTGTTATGCCAGTCTGCCCTCTGCTTCCAGTCACCTGGCACTGTTTGTGGAATGATCCCTTCAAGTAGTGAGTTCGATATCGAAACCAGGCAACAGAGTTCTGAAAATAGTCCCAAAACTTAACACTTCCCCATTTGCCAGACAAAACTGTGGGACAATATATGATCTTCATACCGGCAGGAGAGGACTGGAGTGGCACAGATTGGTAAGAATTTGTGAGACTCAGGAGAAGGAATGCCATTCCTGGCATTTGTTCTCTCTGTTCTAGAATCCTGGGTGCCTGTAGAACTGCAAGCATCAACTTAGTCACAATGGACATACAAGTATTTAATGAGTTTGCTACCAGCTAAAAGTAGCCTCTACCCATATCACCCAAGATACACCCCAACATATGACCTCACACCAGGAACAATGGCAACCCCAAGATCCTGCCCCAGTCTCAAGAGCAGCTTCCATCTGCAACAGCAGCAGGAATGGTGCAGGACTTCTCAGATATCTTGAGTACCACCTTGGGGGCTCTCATCGAATGCTGCGAGGAATTTTGGTCTCACTGGTCAACTGATGAAGGCATGTGTGAGAGTAAGAGCCTCATTTTTCTCAAGAAGGAGCCACCACTGTAATTATCCTGCATTATTCAAATGAAGGGAACCTGAGCATCCTGCTACCAAGTTTAAACACCAAAGCAGAACACAAGCATAATGATACCTGTTAAACCACATCTTCGGTCAGGTGTAGTTCCTAGGTCAGGTTCCAGAGCACTGAAATCCCGCCTTGTGAACCAGCCCAGTTGTTTCCTTCTCTGGACAAGGCTGCGCTTCTCAGGAAGGTCAGCTTGACCAAAAAGAAACACGCTGCTGCCAGGGACATGCAGGACCAGATCCTCAGCAAGGCCTGTGGGTAATGGGAAATTGTAACAAAATTATGCTTAAATCAGGTCCAATGACATGATTTTTTTCATTGTGGCAAAACAGATCTCACATGAAATTTACTACTTTAACCATTTCTAAGTGTACAGTTCAGTGGCATTAAGTACATTCACATCATTATGTTACCAGCACCACGAAAGCAGAGAATTTACACAAACTTTTAAAAATCAAACAGAGTGTAATTCATTTTCCCTTGAAGCTAGCATCATAACAAAAGTCTGTGTACTTCTCCCCATATTTTGATTGGGCATCTTGTTTTGTTTTTGTTTAGTTGTGTGAGTTCCTTGTAGATCTGAGTTATTAATCCCTTATCACTCTTGTGAAGGGCGAAAATTTTTTCCCATTTAGTTGGGCTTTTTTTAGTTTTTTCTGTTGTCTCTTTTGTAGTACAGAAGCTTTTTAGTTTGATGAAGTCCCATCTGTTTATGTTTTCCTT
>PVHY01012462.1:0-42500 GCA_004024945.1 Uropsilus gracilis | reverse complement strand
AGTGATCACGTTAGGGGCTCAGAAGTTTAGATGGTGGGAAGATTTGACCTGATTTAAGCAATCGGTGGTTGAGGGTGCTACATTTGGTAGATACACTGGGACTTCCTGCTTGGACAAGAATCTCATGGAATTCATAGTCAGTAATCTGGCATGTATGGTACCATGGCAACTCTGGAAGGCCATCTGGTATACCCGGGACCACCTGCTTTCACAGACTAGTCTCTGGATCACTGAATTCAACCAGTAGTTACCACTTCTGAAACAGAGTCATCAATTCAAGAGGAATCTTTGTGTTTGCATATTTAAAGCCAAGATAATTATTGGTAGTCTCTGCATAACAAATGTAATTTCAATTAGACTCTTTTCTAAATTAAAAACTATTGCTTGTGTGTAATGAGTATTTCTGTTTTTTTTAAAGTGCATTTTTAATGTTTTTATTCTAAGGACATTAAGATCATTGAACAAAAGATTGTCCAATTACTATATAATGTTAACAAATATGCCGAATCCTTCATTTCTATGAGAGCAAGTGGAACTAGTGGAGCAGGACTGTGCAAGCTGATTATCACAAAGCTTTTCAATACCAGCCTAGATGGCACAATATTTGAAATTGTAGTTATAGATACAGAATAGATTTTTTTGTTCTAAGACCAAAGTTACAAGGAGTTGTTCAAACACTTCTGCCCAGCTTGCAGCCATAACATTTGATAGTGTTGTGTTTCTTGTGTTGAAATAATGTTGAAATTTCTACTTGTATTTAGGTTATTGAATAAAATTCAAAATATGTTAACTTCTGATGGTATGTAGAGAGATTGGACCCAAGAAAATTTGTCACTGTATATAAGATCATCTTATGTTCTCAGACAGATTCCAAATGAATGATATTCTTATTTCTTTGTCCTGCTAACTAGTTCATTAACCTGCTAACTAGCTTTTATAACCTGGGAACTTGTCACCCATGTGTTGTCTTGCAGTTGGGTTCTCACTGGGTTGATGAAAAGAGGTCTTTGTTTCTGTTTTGCTGGCAAAAGCTTAGGAAAAGTGAATGTCCACATGTATTCTCTTCATCCGACACTGTCTCACCTGCCTCAGGCCTCTTCTTCGTATTGCTTCTTTATATCTGGAGAGAAGCAATTAAAAAAAATCACCTGCCAAAATGGGGCTTGGATGTTTGTTTCCTATTTTCTAAAAGCAGGTTGGCTATTTTGCCCTTGAGCCTTAAGAAATGTTGCTGATTGGCTGTTTGTTATTTTTTAATAATATATGGCATGTATCCAAGTAAGCATTCCAATGACCTCGACAATAAAATGTGATTCTTGGCTGCAAGGTCTATTGGGGGATGGCAGGCTGCCAGCCACTCATACATCATTTACAGGTGGCTGTTTCTGACAGGCCAGTGTTAGTTATTGTAAATGAGTGACAGTCCCTATAACTCACCTGTAAGCTTCACTCTGCTGGCCCCAGGCTTCTGAGAGCCCCCAGCCCCTTCATCACATGTGCTCCTCCCTCTCGAAGACCCACAAGCACAGACCCTCCCATGCATGCCGCTGCCTGCATGGGCTCATCGGCACATGGAGCTACCTTGTATGTGATTGACGATAATTAGGTTTCAACTGCCTTCTGATGCAGAAATACACACCATTACAGCACGGCCAATTCTGCTCCTGCAATCTTGCCTCTGAAAGGGTATTGATTCACTCTTTCACATTTTTAAAAGGTCATGGCAATAATTCCATCTGAACTGTGCTAAGTGAAAATAGTTTGTAGAAATAATACGGTTGCTTCTTAGTTCCATTGTAATTGAAAGCTACAATGACTTGTTTTTTTAGTATATTTTAATTACATGTGTCTTTTGCCCCATCTTATCCTGATGGAGTGTTTGTAAAGTTATAGAGCTGGCAGTCCACAGTTATAGAGCTGTGTTAATGTCTTCTGACTTTTGGGCAAAGAGGACCTTTCTGTTTTCCTCATGTGCAAGGTGAAGCCGAAACAAACACTCATGTCAGGTTACCTTATTATTTTAAGAATTAGGAAGAGAGGACTTGAACCTTTTCCATGGCACTGCTATTGCCTGCCTGCTTCAGTAAGTGTAGAATATACTGACTTTGATGAGCAGGGTGCTAAATTTTCTTACTTTCTGCAAACGTATATTGTGGCTAAATAGCCTTTTCTGGGTGACTGAAAAATATCTTTTTCAATAGTTACAGACCATGATCTGATGAGCTGGTTATGAGAGAGCATCATTCCTGGTGTGTCACCACTCCAGCAGGTGACAGGGAACTATGGCCGATATTGCATGCACTACCCAAGTAGGCAGACTGCCATTAGAGACTTTTTCTTCTTTCTCTCTTCGGCTTTTCTAAGGTAAAAGAGTTTGAAAGTGCTTGATTTGCACGTTTTGGGAAAGTTGGATGATGAGATTTTATGCTATCAGTCGTTCTGTACATCTTTCTCCTTAAAGGGGGAAAAGTCTCAGCTGTTTCTGTTCTCAAAAATGAGCCCGTCATCGTACTTGCAAACTAGGGGCATATTCTCATCCAGAGCATGGGGATTTACGCACATAATTACCATTAATGCTAATGGCATTTATGTCTGTACAGCCCCACACATCAAGATGAGAATATATTCCCATGTCTTCATGCTGTGAAAGTCCATTTAATATCATTCATTTTACAACTTATTTTTTAAGATGATGTCCACATTCTGTCAAGGCCTACATATGCCTAGTTAAAAGTAAATGTGCGAAATATTGGGAAGAGATGTGATGATAGCTAAACTTGTTCATGAAGATGAAATACTGCCGAACTCAAATCCATCCATACTCTTTAAACACAACGTTCTTTTCGGCTTTGAAACTGCTGGCACACTTTTTGTGGTGTGATAAATTTGTCAGCCTAATGGGACATTTTGTAGATGTTTTCCTTTTTAAGTGCTTTAACAGACGAAGGTATTCCATTGATCCAAAAATTCAGCTCAGCGCTTCATTTCTTTGAGATGAGACTCGGACATTTAATCTCATATAAAAATCAAGTGGTAGAAGGTATTCTTCTACAAACATCTCAGGAGCTGGTTGTGGTTTGCAGCTGGAAGACTCAGGGAGCATCTGCATTTGAGGTTGCTCCAGTTTTCTCACTGATTATATGGATCGTCTTTATGCATTGAGCCCGATAGCCTATTGAAAGCAGTTTTCATGTCTATGTTGGCCAAACGAATACAGATGCAGGGTTTGATTTTATCTCACCTGGGCCTTTGCCCACGAAAGGAAAATAAAGGATCTATCTCACCTGTACAGTCTTTGGGTCAACCCAAAGCAAAAGGGTTCTGTGCTTAGAGCACAGAAATAAGATGGGGGTGGGGGTGTAGAAGTCTTTCCTTGAAGGCCTCTTCAGGTTTCCTCTATGGGTTTTCAAGTTGCTGGGGGAGGAGGGGACAGAGGAACTTAGAATAGATCTCAGAAGACTGCTCAAGAGTGAGGCCTCTTCTGAGTGAGATAAGGAGAGCAACTACAACCAGCTGGATGACTCAGGCAGTTCCCCCTTCTCCCCCCACTTTTCTGAGCCAGTTTATCATAAGATAGAACAGAAGGAATACTAAATATTTTCCCATCTTAAAAACTATGTTGTGTCAAAGCTAGGCTATGTTGCACTTGGCTTTCATAAGTATTGGGACTATTGATAACCAGAAGGAAACACTGGTTTCCAAGGGATTGTGCAGGTGAGGAGGCAAGACTCCAGGATTAGATGCTTTTATACAAGACACTGGTGGAGCACTTGGATGCAGCCCCTGTGCCTGATTCCCAAGCCCATCCCCCTCCCTGACTGTGTAATTACTTTACAATCAACTTGGCGAATTGCCTACTGTGTGCCTACAATAACTGCTGTGGGTGAACTAACATTCAAGACCATGGGCGCTTGGTCAGGAAACTGGCCCAGAATTGGCACTTGCTCCCCTGGCGGGACCAAACTGGCTGGGGCAGGCTGCCCACTGGACCAATCACTAGTGTTCTCTGGGCCCTCCTAAGAGTTCCATTTCTTCAATCATTCTGATCAAAGAACTTTTTCTTAAAACTACCAACATTGCCCTCCAAATTCCTTTGATTCTAGTAATACTTTGTTTTGACCTAGCGCCTCAAGTCCTGTTTTGTGCATCCATGGCCCCTTCTGGACTGATTAGAGGTGTTTTTAAAAAGGCCATTGCTCACTTTAATCACACAGATTCTTGTTTTTCTCCTTTTTAGAAATAGGACTCCTCTGTCTTAACTCAGCACCTCTGGGGCACCTACTATGTATCAGCTATTGGATGAGAACCCAGAAGTCACATTGAATGAAAAGCTTTCTGTGACTTTCAGGGCTTACATGATTAATACATGTCTGCTTAACAGTTTTAAAGGGCTTTCGCATGCTTATTCTCATGTACTTTTCACAACAATTTGGAGAAGCCTTATCGATGATGTTATTTCCATTTCGAAGAAAAGGAGAGAGACAAGGTGTCATGGCTTAGAAGCCCTTCCAGCACCTTCTGCATCCAACCCTTTTGTTCTGACCTCTCCCCCCAGGCACCTCCTCAGACCCACCAGTCAAGACAAGGGTGTTCCTGGAAAGCCCTCCTCAGTGTGTTCCTGTCTCTGAGCTGTTATCTGACATTGTGAAGGAAGGAATACAAGGGACATGGTGGCTCAGAGAGGATGGTAAGGTGTCTGACAGATGCTATGCCTTGCTCCTTAGATGAAGGGCAGTCCCTCTCCAAGTTGCCAGTGTCACAGTTGTGTACTTTTTTGAACTTACACCATTGAAAAATATCAAGGTCACAACATGATTGAAGAAGCTTCTTCTCTTTTAAGTCGCCACGCTCATATGATATTGTTTTCCACTAAAGAAGGTTCTCTTAAAAATGAGGTTGAGATCCCTAAAGAAATTGCTTCAATCAGCAGCAGGGCTTAATGACTGTTAATGGGAAGTGGAGATAGGATAGTAAGTGTTACTTTGATTAATAAGAGAACTGCAGAGAATTTAAATTGTGCCACTGATGGATTATTTTCTTCAAGCTTGATAAGCACTTCTCATTTGTTCTTAAATTTGGTCAATACTGTTAAAGGCAGCAAAATGAAGTATAATTAATTCTATTACCGCTGCTCAGACCAAGTGTTACTAAGAAACAGATTATGATGCAGACGACAGTAGAAGTCACAGTGTTGACAGCTTGATGCTTTGAATACCTGTCACTGCTTGTTAGCCTGAAAGAATGAAGAAAATATTTCTGTATCCTGATTTCAAGATACCTAAGACCACTTTTTCCTCTGTGCATGTTGTGCTGTCCTAATACAGAAACTATCAATAAGATGGTCAGCTGACAGTAAAATTGTCCTGCTTGGAAGTCTAGAGAGTAAATAAAAGATTGAGACGATACATTGGTTAAAACATTGGATGTTCATTTTGAATTAATCACTAAGAAAATGAGATATTGATTTGATTTAGAAAGAAAGCTTCACATATTTCCTCTTTTTTAAAGATTCTGCCCATATTGTGAACCATAATTTCCTTTTCCTTTGCTATTAGTTTTACTCAGAACTACTGATGAGCAGGTGGTATCTGAGAAAAGATGTCTGATTTTGATAGACAATTTTATTTACTATGAGTGCTAATGCCTAGATAGAACCAAGTTGACCTGTGACTTCTCTTGTTTTCTGAAGACAGCAGGATGCATCAGCATTTTCTGAATAACTTCCTTCCCTTGGTCTTTTAACTCTACCAGTACCTATGTACGAAAGGGTCATACATGCTTTAGAAGTTGTGCATGAACACAGGTTAATAGATATAAGTTCTTACCTATTCACTTTCAGTTTCTGGATCCAGTGACTCTTTTAGGTATCTGGTTAACTAGAGTCCCTCCAAACCTTAAAATGGAAATAAATTAATTCGACTCTGTTTTTTAAAAAAATATGAAATGATTAAGTGTTGTTTCACAGAATCCAGCAAATAACAGGAGGTTTTAACAACTTCAGCAAGATGAAGAGTCAGATACCCCCTGCACATAGGTGTGTATGTCCTTCTATTCACTGTTTCTGTTTCCAAACCCATGTTCCTCCAAAGTGGGGAAGGTCACTAGGTGAGTCCTCTGGGATTTACAAAAAACCGAAGTGCGATTGGCTAATAGTACAGCTGGAAAGTGTTTCTGAAGTTCTAATTGTGTTATTGAAAGTGTAAACCTTATTTACTAGGAATTGAGGACTAATTCTCTTGCCTGGATGTCCCATAAACATAATTTGTAAAGATGGGAAAATTATAGGAAGTGCATTTCAGACCAGATTGTGAAAGTCAAGTCATTCTCAAAGTTTCTGGCTAGAATGCTTATCTTTGAAAGCGGGTTGCCAGGGGCCCACGCCTGGGGCTACATCTGCAGCTACATAACTACACAAGGGGAGAGAGGGGACCAGCTGGAGCAGGCGGGGAGGGGAGGTGATGGTGATGGGTGACCCCCAGGGACTGAAATGATGTAAAAAATAATAATAATAAAGCAGATATTGATGAAAAAACAAACAAACAAACAAACAAAAAAAACACAGAACAACCGTGGCCAAGCCTCTTCATCCCTATGGCACTAACCGCTCTGCTCTGTTGGGTGGAGAGTTCACCCAACTCATCATCTTTGTCCTTTGACCTTTACAAATTCTGGTCTTTGAGTAAACCTCCCGCTAAGATGTTTAAACGATCCTTTTAAAGCTGTTGGCTCAAGACAGGGTGTTCTGCACAGTGACTAGAAATACCCACTGTGCTCCAAACTCATGTCCTGCTAGCACTTGCTTGGCAAATGGCAAGTGGCTCCTGCTGTATACCAGCCCCTGTGCTCCAAGCTGGGGAATGGTGGGACAGCCTGGCGCCTCTGCCCTTGGGGGGCTGGCATGCTGCTGGTGGGAGAGAGACAACAAGCAAATGTGCACACCATCAAATTGAAAGGTATTCTTTCAATATGTGCATAGAAGAGAGCAAACCAGGAAATATTTGCAGGGTGAGATGGGGTCAGAGAAAGCTGTTTAGTGGGAGAAACTGAGTTAGAAAACTAACCCCCAGAGGAGGGGTTAGAAATACTGAAGGAGTCAAGTCAGCTGTCTTGCCTGAATAATTAAGTCAGGAGGAAGCCTGGCAGTCATTGCTTCATCTCATCCGCTTGGCTGCGTTCTTCCTTTCGATCACATGCACTCAGAAAGGGTTTTTCTTAATTCAAGAAAAACCAAGCAAAGATGGTCCCCCTGGCTTTGTATCCAGACCTTCTTGCCTATAGCAACTCAATCATTTTGACTTCGGTTTTGCAGATTGCTGCAGACAATTCAAGTTTAAAAACTTGGAGTTGGATTATTTCCACTCATACTGTATCTCTGTGTTTGGTACATAGAATTTGGTACAACTTACAGCTTTACAATTACTGTATAATGCTCAGAGGTGTGAAACGCCATTTCGAGTAATGCCTTTCTTCAGTTAATATAGATAAATATTGATGGCAGGCAGCAGTAAAACAAGTCATTAAGTTCTTCCGTGCAAGTGTGTCCCACACATTGCTGGAAGCAACAGAAATCACACCAGGCTCTGAGAAATCACCGCATGTGATTAAAGCATGTTTACATTCCCCATGTCCTCATTCCAAATTGGAAAACAGGCAGTGGTGAAAGCCCACTCCCACCTGTGCTACAGACGGGGCTGGGACACTCCGAAGTCCACTCTCTCCAGCTTTCTTTCCGCTACCTCCCTCATGAATTCCTGGGTGAGCCAGGAACCTTTGGAAACTGGCAATCAGTGACAAATGGGAGCTCTGGTGCTCTGAAAACAAAGAAACTTTAAATTGAAACTAGTAACCCTATAAAACCAGCTAAAGGTTTGGAGGGATAATAAACCCCTCCTTCACTGCACTTTTGATTATTTGACTTGAGTGTCTCCCTGTCGACATGAAGACTGGCTGGGGTCACACCTTGACGTGGAGGGGCTTCTGGGCCAGATCCTATGTTTGTACTTGACTCCTAGTATGAAAAATGAAAGAAACTGTTTCCTCATTTTATCACCATCCTCGAGGATGCCAGTTGGTAGAGATCTTGAAGCTCCACAGCGTGTAGTATCCTTTCTTCAAGGTGTTTTTAATGGGCTCTGGGTTGTCAAAGACACAGCTCTGATAATGTAGCTGAGAGCCCCGTGTGAGGAGAAAGCTCTGTAATGAGGGAGGAGGACAATTTGTTACAGTTATGTGGTTACTTGGCCATAATATCTTTTTGAGGTTTATTAAATCATATAAAATTTCAATTTACACTGTAATATTCTATAAAAGATGGAGCACACAGAAGTAATAAGTATGACAACATTTCTTTCATTTATGAATCGTACTGTTGATTGTGTTAACACTGCCACATCCAGCAGCAGGATTATTTATGTCGGGACAATAATTTTCTATCTCCAATTTAATTTTGTAAAAGTTAATTACAAATTAGAATAAAATGAATGCAGTTATGGGAGGCAGCGAAATGCTGAGATAGGATGTTATTGGGGGGAAATATTTACTCAGACTGCTCCTTGTGGAGATCAGTGTTGGGAAGCTGAGTGGCTAGTGGCCTTTGGCACCCCACGGCACCCACTTGTTGGAAGATGAGAACTCTGGGTTTTATCCGACTTTGGGGGGAAATAGGGCATCTCTAGGGTCACTCAAGTGAAGCCTCTTCCTTTACCAGACTGATCACAAAACTTGCCACTCTGACCTAACAAAATGTGACAGGATAAAGACTAGGATTTGGGCCTCCTGACAAGTCAGTCAATTTTCACTTCATTTTAGAGTGGATGTGCATTTACTTCTGCCTTAAAAGGGGGATGTGGGGAGATAATGTAGAAAATTCCTCAAAGTTTCATCCCAAGTCGACTGGTATCTGGGGAAGAGGGGGGGCGTGGGGTGTGTGTAGTGAGAGGGCAGAAGCTCCCTCAGGTGGGGAGCTTCTCAGTCCTTTTCCACTCCCAAGAATTCTTTTTCCATCGCATCGTTGGGGACATTTCTTTGATAGAGTTTCTACCAAAATAATCCTGGGGAAGAGCCAGTTACAACTCTGAGGGCATCACTTTTGCTCACCTCCACCTTTCACAGAGAGAAAGGAACCCAGAGACAGAAGCCAAAGCAAAAGGAAAAGGAGCCTCAGCTCCTGGGTGTTACGTCTCAGTCCTTCATTTCCTTCCCTGGTGTCTCTCCACATGTGCAGGCAGGTCCCTGGTGCCCCTGGACTTGGCTGAGTGTTCTTCGTCTAGTTGCTGAGAAGGTGAGCGAGCTCAATGACACCCCACATTTGCTCCAGTGCTTCCAGTCAGATGCCCCTTCCTCATCACTGCACTTGAACCATTTCAGGGCCTTCTGAAATATCAAGATTGACTTGATAGGTGAAAGACTTTTATATTTAGTTTCTAATAGAGCAAAAGTGACTCTAAATTTGTTAATATTCTTTAGGTTACATAGGACAAATTACAGATAAGTGAATCAGTAATGAAATTTGTAATGAGAATTTCTCAAGTATGAAATGTTGGCGCAAGGAAAGTTAATTGCGGGATTTTACAGCCATTATAGTTTATATCATAAATGCAAAAATGACTGGGGCCATTTAATTACAGTAGGAACACACTAAATTTTTATGGAGTGCCATTTTGTTAAAGAGGTACTCGGAGCATTAAGAGCAAATACCATCCTAACAGCGGGTCCAGGTAGCTTTTGCAACATCAAATAAATATGCTATTGCTACAAAATTGTTCCTTAGATACTATAATTGACATGATGACTAATGAGATGGGTTTATTCTCACAGCTTCACATACTCAATTTACAGTGTCTGAAAGTTATTTTTCCTACCATCCACAGACCTGGAAGGAACCAGAAAAATCCCTCTTGGAAAACGCTATCTCTGCTGCTTCTCTAATTAACCTTCAAAAATGCATTTTGAAATATAGAAGTTGGTGCCTGGCATAGAAATTGGATTGTCTCAGAAAAAAAAAAAGACCCAAGTGCTAATTTGTTCCTTATTAAATATCTGACATGTCAAAATTACAAGCAGCTAATGTTTAGTGCCTTTCACAGGATCAGGGACAGTTTTTCCTGCCAACCAGACATGGTGGCATGGTTTTGGGTGTCAGGTACCCCAGAAACCAGCGTTGTTCCCACTGACTGCCCCCTCCAGCCCAGACTTCCCTCGTCCCCACCCCCAGCCACCAGGGCCCTGTGAGTGTTGCAGCCTCTGGTCTCTTATGAAAGGAGGGTGTTCAGTGGGACATCTGTGGTGTCCTGCTGAGAGTATGCCCCACTATTGTGGGTCCGCATCCCTCCTTACCTTCTCACCCCAGGCTTCAGAAACTTCCAGAACAGGAAAGAAGATTTTATGTATGGGGAAAAGAGCTAAATTTACTCTGACCCCTGAATATGTTTCAGATGGTAGTACCATCTAATTTTGGAAAAATGGGTATTTGAACTTTCCTTCAATACCCGTTAGTCTCAGGGGTGACTGTCTTTTTCCTACCAAAGGCAAATGAAGTACAGGTGTGGTTTCCATGTTCAATCAATGGGGCTGAAATTTAGGGATGCTGATTTGGAAAACCTATGTTCAAGACCCTGTTCTGACTTAAAGCAGCTGTAAAACTTTGAGCTGCGGAGTCCTCATTTGACAAACAAGAAAGTAATAACAATCCTGATTTCCCAGAATTTGATCATCTAGTAAAGACTTAAAACTCTAACACAAGTAAGTATGTATTCACAGAAGTGTGATTCACAGTGGTCAAGGATGCAAGCCACCCAAGTATCCATTAACAGATGAATGGTTAAACGAAGTGTGATGTCCACATGCAATGAATATTATTCAGCTTTAAATGAGAGGGAGATTCTGACACATGCTACAATGTGGATGATCCCAGAGAACATTAATGCAAAATGAAATAAATCAGTCATAAAAGGACAAACACTGCATGATTCCACTTACAGGAGGCGCCAGACTTATAGAGGCAGAAAATAAAGTGGTTTCAGAAGAGAGTGGGGAGTTAATGTTTAATGGGCGCAGTTTCACTTCTGCAAAATCAAAGTGTTCTGGAGATGGCGGGGCACTTATACAGCAAGGTAAGTTATGGAACACACTTAGAAATGGTGAACTTGGGCAGGGCATGGTGGTGTGTACCTCTAAAGCAGCAGCCTAGGAAGCTGCTGCAGGGACTGGGGATCACGGTTCGAGTCCCACCTGGGGCAACGTAGCGAGACCTAGTTCCAAAAGATTAGCTGGGCATGGTGGCGCGCACCTGTAATCCCAGTTACCTGGGAAGCTGAGGTTGGGGATGGCTTGAATCTGTGGTACCCTGGGCAACATGAGCCTGAAGTTCCATGGACAAAGATAGCTAGACTTAGTCTCAAAAAAAAAGAAAAGAAAAGAAAAAGAAATGGAGAACTTTGTTGTGTATTTATCCAAGGATATTTATGTGTTTTGATCATCTTTTATTGATATCAATGTGGATATTTATTTTATTAATAGGTTTTTTAAAAGTCAGGTTAGAATCGATCTTTATTTTTGGTGCTCAGATTATTTCTTTGGCCCCTTTGGCTCCTTTCAGTGGGTTTTTGTGTTCCCTTCACAGATTCTCATCGCCTGAGGAACATTATTTTACCTTCTGGTATTACCGATGCCTCAGGCTCACCTGGCTCTTTTTTGTTTTTTAATCTTCTTTATTGTTTACATATACATATATATTTATATCATTGTAGTGTCCAAAATTCTCCCATCACCATGTCACCTGTGAACCATCTTCTTGGTCTCTTGTGCTCACTCCTCCCTTGATTTCTCCCTCCCACAACCCCCCTCCCTTGCTACATGCTTTAGTTCTGTTGTCAGTTTGTTGGTTTTAGGTTTTTCTTGACCATTTTTTTTGTTTTACCTATATCACCCAGTGTTTTCTATGCCCTGGCTCATAATTAGTCACTTCTCCAAAGCCCTGATTCCTTTCATTGGAGAGTGGTGCTTAGAGATGTGGACGGCTGTGGGGTAGATATGCTGATTGTTATTGGGATGGTATTTTTAAAGCCTTCATATCCATCGTGCTCTCTCTCCCTTCCCCTCTTTCTTCCTCTCTGTATGTATATTAAAAACCATGATTTATGCTGATACCTGTGATTCTAAACTAATATCTCAGAGATCATTTTATACACGTTCTTTTTCTTATTTTTCTATCGTTCCCCAACAGTGAAAAGCACTCTCATTATTTATGATGGATTAACTTATTTGTTCAGTTCTAGTATATTTATGGAGTAGTTTCAGACCTGCTAGCCCACACTCCTATGAGAGACACTTGCTAACTAGATCACAGCATTTATGCACAGTTCTGTCTTTAGTATAACCTTACGGTCAGGATGGCTTTCCACACTTGTTTAGCTTTCTTCTCTGTCCCTTTAATGTTATTATTGAGTAGTAGGTTCTGGAATCATCTCTTGTTAAAGAATCAGGGCTGTATGTGATATGTGCTCAAAGAAAGTCGCTCCCCCATGTTCCTCCACCCTCTCTGGTCTTCACCAGTGCTCTTTCACCCCCTGGATTCCTTGTTTCTGGTTTATGCTCTCTGTACTTGTCGTGCACAAAAGGGTAAACCTGGATCTTTCCTTATACACCCTTCTTTCTTATACAAGAACTCACAAACTCAAAATATTCTTTTGGACTTTGCTGCTTTTTTTTCACTAAACTGTAGTACATGACATGGACATTTTTCAAAGTGGACCATGAGTTTCAAAAGATTGAGAAATGCAATGTAGATTGGGTAATATCTAACCATTTTAAAATCAAAGGACTCTAATGGAAGGCTAGAAAGGTACTCCAGAAGATTGGTCCAGAAAGCTAACTGGTTCTTACTTTCAGAGACCCAGAGACAACTAAGGAGACAAAACGTGTATGCATAGAAATAATTAAATAAACCTTCTGAAAAGAATCACATCTTCCTGCTCTGCCAAGAGAAAAGTATCTACAGTGACAGCTTTCTCAAAGAACTCCAGGTAGAAATATAGCAAAGGCATCATGCTGTCAGATACCTGGAACTCCCAGAGGTAGAGAAATCCATGTTCCGCCCAAATGGACCTGGCTTCTGACATGTCTGGGTTGTGTGTTTCTTAACTTTAGTCCACTTCTGGTGTTGGGTCCCTGATGTTAGTGCTTTCCATCTTCTGGATGCACTCAGATCCCGTGGGAGTCTGGTTAAAACACAGGCTCGACTCCAAGAGGGCTGAGGTGGGCGAGATGCTACATTTCTAACCAGTGTCCAGGTCATACTGTTGCTCCTTGTTCATGGAGCAAACTCAAAGTAACAAGACCTGATGGGATATCTGTGACTCAAGATGCAAGGACCTGTTTCTTCAACCTTGAATCAATGTGCTTGTCCATGATATGCAAAAGAATCCCAAGAAAAAGCTGACTCATTCCTTCGGACTTCTCTTTCTTTTGTTGGCTAAACTGTCTGGATCCTTGATCTAATTATAAGACGAAAGCATAAAAACACTAAAATATGTTTACTGATGCATGTGACTCATTATAAAATACTTGCTTTACATTCACTGAAAAGCAGACCCTAAACCTTTATAGGTATGCCTGCTGTGCAAGCAGATTAGATGCAAGTATTTACTGAGCTTCTCTGATGTGTGCGAACCTGCACTGCAAATAACCTTAGCCGCCAGTGGATTTTGATTTTAGTTTCACTAAAGAGGATTAATTAGATGTTGGACTTCATGATTGTGATCAGTGTGTAACAGTAGTGACTGCAAAATTTTCTTAAACCTGGCACAGGTTTCCCAAACTGTATTCTTGTTCATGCACATTGGATAAACTCACCGATACACTGTAGTGTCTCTAAAAACATTTATGTAAAGTATACATGCTTCTAAGTTCAAAAGAGATAGGAAACATTTTTGTTCCACTTCAGATCCCCGTACTAAGAAAGTATAGGTTGTAAATCACCACAGCCTCCTATCTAGTCCTGAAACCATCCCTTCAAACTCCTTCTGTGCTGAGGTAAAACAAAACAAAAAAAAAAACTTCATAAAATGCAGCTTTATCCCTGTCACTGCTGACCCCAGTCAGGCCTTCCCTGTCACCACACTGAGAAGAGACAGGTGCACAAGCTCACATGCCCTAAGACCAGGTGTTCGCTTTATCCTTCTCAGTTGCTGCCACAGCTCCTCCCCCAGCCTCAGGTTTTTTTTCCCTCAGCACCTTCCACAAGAAGCCTCTGCTCTCTTCTCTCAATTTGGACTCCCATGCCACTCCACACCCCTATCTTTGCCTACTCACATCTCACCTCACAAAGCCCGTTTGTCCTCTAGGGGGGCTTTTCTGACCCCACACAAGGAAATTATTTCTCAGTCTTTCTTGCCTTGTGGCAGGTCACTCATGATGCACCACACTGCCCTGTGTACTCTCCACACATGGTCCCCAGAGTAGAGTTTTCCCGCTAAGTTTCCTGTGGGTGGGTGGGGTGTAGATTTGGCACGAACATTGCAGTGACCTGTGATGGACATATGAGTGGGAAATGAACTTTGAATATTTTAAGTTATGGAGGCTTTGAGATGGTGACCCAGTCCAATGGGCTGTAAGACCCATGGGCCCAGGCACTGTACCATTTGGCTAGAAACATCTGTGACATTTAACACAGTGCATCCATAACATATGAACTTAGAGATGACGTGTAGAATTCAAGTTAGTCCAACTTTACTGACATAAAGCAAAGAACAAGGGATGGCTGCGAGCAGACAGCTGAGCTTGGCATCAGGAACAGGCACGGGGAGTCCGTCGCCACTTCTCAGGGGTGCCATTTGGGTAAAAATTCCCCAAGTCCTGAAATTTTCATTTCCCTGCCTATGAAGAGGTAACAACACCATTCCAGGTCCTCATGAGGATGAAATGAATGAATATATACATCAAAAGCTGTCAATAAACATTAACTGTTATTCGCTCTTTTTATTATTAATGTAGTCAGCTTCCCAGAAGTATTACTGGGCTGTTACTACTGAACCTGGCAAAGAAAAATTCTGGAAATCAAGTAACATCAGAATGGGAGTTGTAGTGGCCAGGGGTCAGTAGGCCCCACATGGAGGACACCCAGATTGGAAATGAGCAAAGCTAGCCCCCTCTCCTGGCCTGCTGCAGTGACCTCCCAGGTAGCCAGGAGCTTTACAACAGAGGATCCTACAAAGTCTGCAGATGCTCAGTCTCCCTGAACCAAGCAGATTGGTGCACAGGGGATTCTTCATTCATTTCTGCTCTTGGAGACCCCTGTTTAATCCAAGATAAGATGTGTGCATTGCTGCTAAAGATGAGCATAAGCTAATGTCACCAGCAAGGAAGAATAATAAGCAAATGTGTTAATTAAGGCTAATTAGACTTCTATTTTTATCTCTAATCATGTCTTAGCACCAAAGAAGAAGCCATTATAGGCCATTATGTTTCCAGGGAAAGATATTGTATTTGCAGTTCTCTATATGGGCTACATTTTATATGTCACCCATTTTATCAGGATCCTAGACAAAAAATTTCTTACATGGTTACCTGTAATCATGCCCAAGTCTTTTAAGATAATGTATGGTAACAGAACAAGCAGAACCCAGATTTCTTTTCTTGTACTTATTCCACTAGTATTTTATTGAGTGGCGTTATTCAGTAGTATTTATTCTCTGCTCCCAGGAATCTTCTAGAAAGAGATTCAGGCAAGCATCTGGCTTGGTAATACTGGAGAATTCTGAGGCTTCTAGAAAAGGTCACAGAATGTGCTTGACCTGCTTGAATATTTTTATCATTGAGTTAGTTGAACACAAAGGCCTGATTATCAAATGTAAAGATATAGCCCACAGTGGAAGATAGAGCTACTATATAGACCACACACTCAGGGTTTAAAAATGTCCTCAGTGACTGACACTACAGGAAACAAAAATGAATGTGAAGTCCTGCATCTAGGTACACAGAAGCCACGACACAGGTACATGAACCATGTTTATGTGAAAAGTCCTATGACCTTAGTTGGCTGGGAGTTCAGAGTGGGCTAGCCCTGTGGGTGATCACTATATAAACAAAAAGGAGTCTTAGATGACCATGACCGTGTTGATTTTAAACGGGTGCTTCTGCTGAAGGGAAGAGATGAGGGGGATTAAGATAGCAGAGTATCTGTAATCTTTCAAAAATGTGGAACATTTGAACGGAAAAAAGAAATGACAAAAAAGGTACCATGAAGTGCTCAAATTATCGCGGATATGAAGTTCAAATGAAAAACACAGGTTGGATGTGTTCCTGACAGTCGTCAACTTTGTCTGCTAGCTCCTACCTAGCGCCACCCAGTGGTGAAGAGGGGCCTTCACAGGAGTCAGCCTGTCCTGGAAGCTTCACTCCAAGGTAGCCTTAGCGTCTCCCAAGGGCCCTTGTAAAGAAGAGAGGTTTCACCTGGCTCCTCCCCTGGATGCCTCTGTCCAGTCCTAGAATTCACTTTACTCTGATGGAATTTTCTGTTTTCTTATTAGGGCACATTTTTATCTTTTCAATGAAAAACCATAGAAAAATAGGGTTTGTTTTACATATAAATATATATGTAATACATTTATTTATATGTATTTATATAAATATATATTGATATAGTTACATATAAATATACATGTAAACACAGGTACATAGAACACAAGCTTTTTTTTTTTTAAAGGTCCATCAGTACACAAAAGCTTTTTGCTCTCTTGCCCAATTTACAAACCAGATCCTGCCATGTGGTATCTTACAGGCACGAGATGCTATATTGGACTATGTGCTAACGTTCTAGAAAGTTGGGACGACGGGGTGACTATTTCAGTGTTCTCCAAGCCCAGTGGACCACAAATCAGTTAAAATTCCAACATGAAAGGAGTTTATGTGGCTCTTTCCCTCTGTATAATAGATGCTCTGTCGAGTAGTGTGTTTCGTGCTGTGACAATTCATTCCTGCACTTGTGACAGGACCTCCGGCTGATTTCACTATGCTCAATTAGGAGAAAATGCATATTTTAATCTGCCCCGTGGTGAGGTAACACTTTGCTCAGTGGCCTTGGCAAACTGG
This sequence comes from Uropsilus gracilis, assembly GCA_004024945.1. Classification (NCBI taxonomy): domain Eukaryota; kingdom Metazoa; phylum Chordata; class Mammalia; order Eulipotyphla; family Talpidae; genus Uropsilus; species Uropsilus gracilis. The sequence goes on along the minus strand of PVHY01012462.1, from coordinate 25,412 downwards.
TCATTTAACCATTTAGATGTGTAGAGGTTTCCTCTCCAGCCTGTCATTCGGCTGCCAGCAGCCTCTCTATTCTAGTTTTGTTGCCAACACTTCCCAGGCTTCATAGTATAAACAATTAAAGGCCACTCCATCATTCTTGGAGCCACTGTGCTGTGGCCCAGCCCATCACTGTGGCCTCCGTCCTGACTGTTAGCAATTAGCCTGGCTCTGTGTGTGCTGAGTTGCCAGTGCCCGTCCCTTTCGCTTGGCCTGACTAGGGAGAGTCCAGCGTGGGAATCTGAATGGGACTTTTCTTTCCTGGATTATTCCTGTCCCAGATTAAGGACAGACTGGGATCTCCTTTACTTGGAACTGGAAAGAATGTGCCCACCAGTCCAGTCATCTCAGCTCTGGCGCTAGAGTCTGTTACCTATCCTGAAATACCTGCAGCCATGGATTCCATGAACTAGACATGCTCACCACCATTTTGTCAACTGGCTCCTGTTATCCTCACAGAGAGCAAAGCTATTCCCATACCCATCCCTGTCTTATCTGTTTGCCTATTTTTGGCTTTCCAATTGGTGAGGTAATTTTAATTATCCTTTGAGATAACTTTCTTCCTTCTTCATCCGGCCTTGAGACCTTCAAGTTTATCTATACCATTTAGGAATTAGTTAGGAGGAGCCCCGAGGGGAAATCATAGTGGCTCCTTAGTGCCTGTGGGGCATCTATTGGGGTGTTTTCAAGACTCAAAAAGACCTTTGAACTCCAATTAACTAATTTATTTATGCTCATTAAGTTGTATTTTCCTCATTTTCAAATGTGAAAATAGTTCCTCCAACTTCTGTCAAGATGCTGCTTACATAGAGCTAATGCTTGTTGAGCTCTCCTCTCCCCCTGTGCTCCCAGGAAGCTCTGAGATGGGCACATCTTCTGTTAATTCTTGAAATAACTTTCTATCTTCCTGCTCAGGGCAAGGGCAATGGCTAGAAAAGGTTCCCTTTGTTTGCTCCTAAACCTCAGGCCCGGAAATGAAGAAGCTGGACCCCCAAGGCAGAATCTACAAAATCATAGCTGGGTTTTCCAGTGCTGATATAATGCCAGCAGGGTCCTGAGCTGTGTCCTTGCTCCTCTCATTTTGAAAATGGGGTGAAACTTGAGAGTTTTCATTGCCCTAATTAAAAAAACACAAAAAACAAAAAACAAGCATTCTTCCCAAATGGTTTGCTCTAATTTTGCAGCTGACAACTGGCTCCAGGTAAGATGCTCTGGTTTTCTGTTGACTGAGTCATTGTGCCCTTTGTTGAACCTGTCCAGGGATCAAGACCACATGGGATTAGAACCAGAAGGCTATAAATTCTGTGCAAGATGACGTCATTCCCACTGCTTTTACAGAACCTGTGATTGTTGCCCCAAGTCCTCTCTCCTTGATCATGGTGGCTCAGAGCAGGGGACACCAGTCCAGGATCAGGAGTGTTTTGTGAGGTGATCACAGGTGGAAATCAGCCTGCCTTCCCTTCTCCATCCTTTTCCTTCTCATCTCCTCCTTGCAAAGCAAACTTAAAGAATCAAGGGTTCCCAAAGGAGTCCTGGGTGCCACTGAAAGGACTTAAGAGGGGAACTCATTCTTGAGTCTCAAGCCCATTTTCTCTGGAAAGGCCTCAGACCCCTTGAGAAAGATGTGAACTCAGCGGGCAGAGGAGCCTATCAGAAGCACCTGGGGCCTTATTTCTTGTTCCCTTTACCCATCATGCAAATTCTTTTTCCTATATAATTTAATGTGGGGCATCACTGTACAGGCAGTGATTCCTGTGAGAGGAAGTGAGAAGACAAGGACTATGTCATACTTAAAAGGGTCGAAGCTTAGTTTAATACTCTGCTCTTGCTATCTTGAGATTCTAAACAATGTTGGAATGAGGTCCTACAAAGTATATTATCTGTACCCGGAGAGAACAAACACTCCTTGAGCTCTTACTGCTTTTTAGCATAAAGGCGCCTAAACAGCTACACATTCAAATGACCTCTCAGAGCCTGACACCCACGTCAAACCCCCAAATCATTGGAGTCAGTATGCCTGGACATCGAAACTTTTAAAAGATCTCCAGGTGTTGTGACTCCAGGGTGCAGCAAAGGCTGGGAGTCACCGTCCCAGGCACTTTCATGATAAAAGGTGCTATTTGCGTGATGCAGATGAGAAAGCTGAGGTCCAGAGAAGTTAATCAGTGTGTTCAGGAGCACACACCCTGCACTAGGGGACATCGGGTTGTGAATGCAACCATCTTTAGAATGCCTCTAATCCAATCCTTTCCATTCAATCACCTGACTCAAGTCAGCCTGCCCTACAGGTAGTTAAATCTGATCATTAGTAAATTCTACTGGTTTCTGGATCAAATGGTTAGGTGTCCACCCCTTGCTATACTTAGGAAGTTACTCCTAAGCCTTTCTTTGTATCTTGCCAAGAAAAAGGAAGCATTTTGCATGAACTGTCCACTTACATTCTGAATTCCGTGCAGGACATATGGGCAGACATCCAGCAACTTCCCACAGCTCACCAAGCTGCAACCACCTGCAAACACTTCTGCTCTGAGGAGAAAACATTTCTGATTGCTTCCCTGTGGATGCCTGTCACCCTCCCAGGAAGGACCACCTCTTTTCAGAAACAGTCATCTGGCTGCTGGGGGAATGCCCTGCACCTGCCCTTCACGGCGTTCGCCTTCGCCCGCATCTCCGTGTGGGCACACTCAGTCCTTGCCTCCTGCTGGACAAGCAGCAAGCACTAGCCCTGCTCCTGTGAGCACAGTGGAACCACGCTCTTCCATCTTCACTACTGTCTTGAAATGAGAACTTTTGTACAAACCCTCGGGGATTCCTCTCCAAGTTCATCTGCTCCAAGCCCGTTTCTGACCTGGCATCTCCCTTCAGCCCAGGTCCTACTGTGAGGATGTTTTGGGTGAGGAAGGCCTGGTCGGTGGCTCTCAGTCTCTTCTTGCTGCAGATGGCGGCCTCAGACAGCCAGTATCTTGCAAACACGTTTGCTACTAGCTGGCACCTTTCCCTGGCAGGACATGCCTGGTTTGAAGAAACAGGAAAAAGTGAAGGGAGACCTTCTCACCCCAAAGACAAACTTGCCAGAAGGCAGCTTTGTCCCTGAGACAAAGCTCTCCAGAAACTTATCAACCTGGCAGTCTGGGAGACGTCCAGGGTTTGGGGAAGTTTCACCTGTTTCATGCAGGTCACCCCAATGTTTCATGACTAGTGGACAGCTATCTTTGGGGCGGGGAACGTGGAGGTGGCTGATTTAGTCACTTTGCCTCTCTGCCCACCAAGGTTCATGGTCAGCAATCACAAGTGGATGTCTAACTGGCTTTTAAAAGATTGCTTTTAAAGGCCACGCTGCCGCTTTCTTCCTGCTAGGCCGCAAGCTGTCATCTGCTTGGTTTTTAGAATCATATTTGCTGTTTTCGGATAGACTTATCCTCAGTTGATGTTTCTCTTTGTTTGAATAGTGGTGTAATATGTTGGTCAACCTCTCCCATGCAGCCTGAGATCAGACGTGGAAGCAGTTTATGCTCCTGCTGGGCTAGTGCACAGCTCTGTTACTCTTTGTGTTGAGATAGAGAAACTCCTTCTTAGGAGTGTTGTTAGGCCTTTTCTCCAAGTTGCTGCCTTGGTTTGGGCTGCTATAACAAAGTACTAGAGACTGAGGGACTTAGAAACAACAGTTTGGAGGCTGGATGCCAGGGTGCCAGTGTGGTCGGGGTCTGGTGAAGGCCTTCTTCCAGCTTGTACCCCGCCACCTTCGCCTTCTGTCCCCAGTGGTGGAAATGGCTGTCCCACCTCTTCTCAGCAGGGCACTGATGGCATTCACGAGGGCTCCACCTTCTAATACCACCTAAGACCTCCTAATACATTTGGGGTTAGGATTCATTTCAACATGAAATGGAGGGGATACATATTCAGACCATCGCAGCTGATATACCCTCCCATCTGTTATCTGGGATAAGGGAGAGATACCAACAAGGTGAATTTCTCTCTAATATTCTAGGTGTTCTAGATGACTATTGTCATCTTGTCTTTATTAGAATACAGGTTATACATCTTGTGTTCCTCACAGTTTAACCAAAATCTTCCCAGTCTCTGTATCTGTGGAATCAATGAGCACAGATGTGTTCAGCTCTAAGATGTCTGGTGCATTTGCTGACAAATGTCCCCTTCTGAATCCACGAGGAGAAGTGAGTGGATGAGATCTGGGGTGTCATTATCCCCATAGGTAGTTTTAATAGTTGGAATCAGCCATCATATATTCTTTCCAGACACGCTGGTGTCTTATTAGAAATGCAACAAATAGAATTTAATGCAATTGAAAAGAAATCCAACAGACTCCAATCTAAAGAATGTCATTTCAGGAAAACAGCAGCAACTTACAATTTACTGCCCCTAAATTGGAAAATCAGTTCTAGAACATCATAAACTTTTAATTGCATTTGGCATGGAAACAGATTTAAAACAGAAAGGAGGCAAAGGAGAGCTCACATTTTCTGAACACCGTCTGCTATGGGCTAGCACGGTTGTGTTATTTAATTTCATTCTTACAACAGCTGAATGAGACTGGAATTACTTTTTTTCTGAGTTATAAATGTGGAAATTGAGGCGCAACAGTGTCTTGCCCAAGGTCACAGGATAGAAAGTTACAGAATTTGGATTTAAATTGCATATGTAGGGACATTTCTTCCGCAAATCGGTCCCAACAGTGGCCTCTCCAAGGACTTGGCAGTGGCTGACTCTACTTTTCCAGACTGCAGACCCACTCCCAGCACATGTCGCTTCATATGTAATGTTGAGAAAGAGAAACAAAAAAGAAGGCACTCAAGGTTCCCTTCACTCCTTTCTAAGCTGCATTCTGGTCGTTCTCACCTTATCAGCTCTTCCATAACAAATTTGAAAGTGGAGTTTAATATGCAAAATCTGGCTCCCCATAGCCTCCAGAACCTCAACTGTTTTTCTAGATTTTATTTCTGCTAATGACCTCTGGGCCTTCCCGCCCAGCTTGCAGATACTTGATATTAGCTGCTTTGGTTTGGCCAAAGCAGCTGCTCCTCTCTGGTCCACTCAGCTCCGCTCTTGCCCACTTGACCTTGCTACTCCTTCCTCCAGGCAACACTCGGGTGGACAGTGTGGCCTGAGTGATGTCAAGGGCCAGACAGGTCAGTGCAATAAGAGATGCTGAATGTGAACAGTAGGGCCATTCTAGAAGAGTGGCAAGCTGGAAGAGCTGTGTTTTTCCTTTTCTATACCCTAAAACTTGTGTGTGAATCTTTCGGTGGCCTCAGCCCCAGGTGTCAGTCTCCCCTCTGTATGGTGAGTTCTTTTTGCAACACTCACCTCAGCCTGCTGCCTGTGAATAGTGAATGTCCTCTACAATTCCATGACTTGGAAGGCATAAAAATGTCCTCCTAGAAGCATCTTCCTCTGCCCTGTGAAATTCAGATCTGAGAAGTTTATAGAAAATGTAGCAGATGTGGGCAAAAAATAGATCAAGTGAGCAAAGGCCCTCTTCTTCCACAGCAGGTTATTGGGAGCTATGCTTTCTCTCTGCCGCTCATTTTGCCCATATAAACAGAGGAGAAAGGGGGGGGGAGGGTCATTTGCAAAACAGCATTTCCAAGATAATTTATTTACAATGCAATTCTTTGTGAGAGGTCAGAAAAGGAGCAACAGCTAGCACAGGGACTTCTCTCTCCTTAGCTGGTACACCCAGTCTGGGAGGGACCAGGGGACCCCCAATTGTTCTTTAATGTCCATTCAATCTGCGATCAGATAACAAGATGTGCATTTGCTGTGGGGAACCTTACATCTCGGCACACGCAGTTGCTGGGGGTGCACGGTACCTTGTGAACCCAAGTGATGCCTTAATGTGTCATGTTAAACCATGTCCAGCCACTTCTCAGATCTGAGAGAAAGAGGCTGAGCCAGAGGGAGCTGCCACATTTCTTTCTCTTCATTCTCTTTTACCTTCTAATTCATTTTCCATCGATTTTGTGATGTCATAGCCATTCAGTGAATGTGCCTCCTCCTCAGGTTTTTCTCCTTCCGAGTTATTAACATGTCCAGCACTTTCCTGGGAAAGTTTCTGGGACTTGGCTGTCTGCTGCACCCAGGAGAGCACAGCGGTTTTATGCAAAAGTCATCTGTGTCGTGTGCACAGACAAGATGTGCCAGGCTGTCATTATGCTTTTCATCCAGAAATGGCATTGAAAGGGGAAAGTGCCAGGATCCTCATCGCATAATTCTCTGTGGCCAAGCCAGCTCTAAAAGTCACTGGCTCGGGTGCCACGTAGGTGAAAGCCCCAGCAGGAGCAGCAGGGCCTGCAAAGGGAGGAGACTATTCAGAAAGGGGGAGGGTTGCCAGGGGAGATGGGATCACGATGGGGCTCCTCTCAGGAGCCAGCAAGGGCCTGGTAATGATCCTTTGACTTCAACTTGCTCTATACTGGGCTTCTCCTGATTTCTCTACGAAATGCTTGGAATGAGAAATCTGTAACTGGTACGCAACGCTCTGCTTTTCATACCTAACATGACAGCGGCTACAACCATTGAATGTTTACTTCAGGTTAAGGACCACATAGCCAATTTTCACATGAGCGCAAAAAGGGGGGATAGCAATCCCTGTGTTACAGAGAGGAGGAGGGACAAGATAAGCGACTTACTGGGACCTCATAGCTGCCGTGAAAGAAACTTGAAGCTGCACCTGACTGTCCCTGACACCAAAGCCAAGTCATCCTCACGCTCGCCACATAAAGAAGTTAGGCCATTGAACCTTGGTCTTTGTGATAAAATTTTAAATTTTGTCTCAGGTGAGGTAAACATTGAGCCAGAGGCATTAGCTGCCTGACCTATAAACCTGCCTGCCACTAATCCAGACTGAACCAGAGTCCTTGTTAGGATAGTTATGATACTTTGGCAGATTCATGCCCTTGAAGAGATTGCTGTCTCCAAGGAAAGTTGATTCATGATCTTGGGATCAGTTTTTGCATTCGACCAGATTTATTAGCAGGGAGTACGTTGTGGGGACACCTGGTCAGCGCTTTATTTGACCTAGTAACTTAGAAACAAGGAATCTCTTACACTTGTGAGCCAGCCCCTGCAGGAACACAGAGTGTGAGTCTCATAAATTCACCACTGGGTCTGTGAGCACCTTGGCTGGTGCTGGTTTTATGAGCTATCACAGTGCTGGGCCATGCATCTGTGCAGTGAGAGCAGCGTGTTTGCTGTGGAGGTGGGAAAGCAGACACTGGAAGGAATTCAAGCTCAATCCCCCTTTGCTAGCAGTAACGGGAGCATGTGGCCTGGAGTAACTTTGAGGAAGATAATGGAAAGAAACTCAAGGATGGCTACATCCAAGTCCTTTGATGCTGTAGCTAAAATCTCATGTGCATGGTGGGGGAACAGGCTTTATTTTGGTTCCCAGTAGCCAAGATTTTAATGTGGTTCTTTTGTTTTCCCCAACCCCTTGCCTCCGACATGGCTACAATTAGGATAGGAATCATGTAACACCTCCAAGTTCAGCACTTGCTGGAAGGTCTCCTTGGAATGTTATGATCCTTTCCTGTGTAAATGAGAGATGCGCCTCCTAAGCGTTTAACCCATTCCACGCCACGGCTATGCCTCAGATTTCAAAGAGCAGAGCTCATCACTGTCAAAGTTAGGGATAAAGAAAACTTTGAAGTTAGCATCTCTCTTTTGGAGAGTCAGCTTCAGTGACTCCCCATATGGAGAAGAGGGAAGGAAAACAGAGCAGCAAATCTGTGGGTGCCCTTGGAGGTGGCCCTCTGCTTCCAGGGATCTTTGCTGAAGACCCTGACAGGGAAAGAACCAAGGACAGCTTGGTGGCTTGGTTTCCTGGAGGGTTCACCTTTGCCTCTGCCTCCATCTGACCAGAATGAGGGGTGGCCCCCACAATTTCAGATAAGAACTTGGAGTCAGAGAATTTTTAACTCACAAAGATCTACTTATCAACAAAGCCTGCCAGGATCTTCCTCCTATCTTGGTGGCGACCAGCACCAACTGGCTGGTTGGTGCCCAGTGAGAAGACTTTATAAGTACCTCCCACCTTTCATGAGCTCAGCTCTCCATTCTGTGTCATTTCCACAGTCTTCTTTAACCATCTTTTTTTTGTTTTGCATTCTGTGTTGACCCATAGAATCAGTCCCTAGGGAGGGAATGGCAGGGGTCATCTTGGGACAATTGAGGCACTTCTGAGTCCAAGGAAAGGAAAATTTGGTTTTCATTCAACACCTGCTTCTCTGAGCTCACCTTTTGTAGGAAAAAAAATTCTCTAGACATTGTGAGTAACTCCTGCTTCCTTCCCCCCTTGAGATATCCAGGCATCAAAGCAAATTTTAAATCATTTGAGAAAAGCCTCACCTGGCTGTTGAGACCAGTGTCCCCTTCACCCCCTCAGCAGCTGGTCCTCGATTGAATAAGAGTTCAAAGTTCGCAGTGGGTGGCTAACTGTCCTGCTTTGCTCAGGACGCTCATGCCTGGTGGACTTCCAGCCCTGACAGGCCCCAGGCACAGAGAAAAACAAGAATCCTTGGCTGATTTGCTTCCATGACCTTCAGCTCACGTAGAAATGACCCCATTCGGGAGGCTGCATGGAGCAGACGAAGCACTTACAATGGAAGGAAAGGAGTCTTGTGATGCTGTCAACTTGCTTCCTCACCTTAGGTCAATCAATTACTTTTCCTGTGTTTCAATTCTTTTTTCTACCTGTACAGAGGGAATAATACCTATTTGCCCAAGTCTGAGGATGCAGTGAAAATTAAATTACATAGCAGCTGCAAAATAATTTGACTTCACTGGAGTTGGGCGCAACCTGAACCTGAGTGGAAAGATTGTGCAATTCTTAATGGCCTCCATCTCTGGTCCTGTGGCCTTGGGGCCAGAAAATAGCTCAGACCCTTGTTTCTAACCTCTGGCAGCATAAGGACATGGGCTCAAGGCCAAGGGGAGTCTGTAATGAGAGCATAGGATGATTGCATGGACATGCTGCGATGTCGACACCCAGCAGTCAGGTTACCCTCCCAACAAAGGTATTGTAGGATTCCAATGGGTGTTGACAAGAACGTGGAAACAGAGATCCAAGGAAGAGAAATTTTATTGTAATCATTATGAGAGTAGATTGTCACCATTTAATCTCTTCCTCCCTCCCACCTGCTAATTCATTTACTCTCTACTTCCTAAGAGGACTCTAATATCCCCACACATGTTCCTGCCACCATGGGATCCGCAGACACGGCTGGGTCTGCTCCTTCATATGCATGGTCATGGTGACCTTTCCATTCCTTAACCAAGCCCAACTTGCTCTATCCTAATCACACACTCTGCCTGGAAAATTTTTCTCCCAGATCTTTCCATGACTGGCTTCTTCTTCTTCTTTTTTTTTTTGGCGTAGAAGTCTAAGCTAAAATCTCCCCTCTGTAGTGAGACTTTCCCCAACTCTTCCATCTAGAGATACTCCACCTTCCATTACTTTCTTCAACATACAGTTTTATGTATTATATATCTCTGTTATGTTTTGTTTGCTTGTTTTCAGACTTCTTCCTAAGACAGAGACAAAGAGGTTACTCCTCTTTATAGTAGCTCTCCATTTTCTCTTTCTTCCCTAGTGGCCAAGTCCCATATTTCAATTAGCCAGAATAAGACCAACCATCCTAGCCTCCTGAGCAGTGAGGGATAGCCGACTCAGTTATGGCCAAACAAATGGTAGTCTTCAGAAGGAGAAGGAGCCCCCAGTTTATTCCCTTTCCTTCTTATCAGCTGAACTGTGAACATGATTGCTAGAACTCAGGCAAGCATGTTGGACTCCGAGGTGAAAGTCTCATGCTCAGGGCACAGGGCATCAAGATAATTAAAATCCTGGGTCTTTGATGGTGTCATACTGTAACCCCACCAAGACCAAGTCTGGGTTATGTTCCTCTCCACTTCTTTTATGTGAGAGAGAAGTTAAGTTCTAACTTGCTTAAGTTGTAATTATGTTGTGTTTTCTCTTATTTGCAGTTAAAATGACTCCTAACTAATGCCAATTCTCCACCCCAACTTCCATCTGGCAAGACATAAGCTCTATAAAAGTAAAGATCTCACCTGCCTTGTTTAATGCCATCTTTCTAGCACTGAATAATGCCTGAATGTAGTGTTCATTTAGTAAATGCTTATTTAATGAATAGACAGTTCATCTCTCTCCGTATTTAATTTCTTCCTGTTCCTGGCTTCTTTCCTTTTCCACATTGCACCATTTTAGTGTTTGAGCTCCCTTAAAATCCTCTCCATTCTTTGTGTTCCTGAAACAGACAATACCAAAGCACATCCTTGAGGAGGTGGAAAGTACTAGGTATTTCCACAATGGTGTCTGCATTCTCACAAGCCCTTCCTGGTGATACTGCCCTTATCACAGTCATATCATAAACTCCCTGTCACCTGCAGTAACTCGTGCTCCTGACTGGACCCGAGGTTATCATGTAAAGTAGATGCATTCACTCCATAGGCTCATCAGGAAGCCATGTCATTGCCTGGTATGAAGGAATAAACTGCATCAATAAATTTTCTCTGTCACAAATATTTTAAAATTTTATTTCTTTTATTTTAGTCTTATTAAAAATGTATTCATTTTCTTACATTATTGTTAATTATTGGACAATATTTTATTTCTTCCCTTAGGTGTATTACATTACATGATGACTATAGGTAAGCATATGAAAGAAAAATCACCACCTAAAATTTTACCACATTTAAAAAACAGAAAACCGAACTTCCTATTCCCTTCCCTTCCCATGCCTGTCTAGGAAATATTACCCTTGAGATGATCAGCGGATAGGTGAGTGTTTTCCCTGCTTCCTGCCCCGCCCCCCTCCATTGTTAAGTAGCCTGTGCTTTGTATATGTCACCATATATGACATGCTTATTCTCTAGATACTGCTCTGAAGCAAAGAATCTCCTCATGTCAGGCCAGGAGATGCAGATTCATCAGGGCTTGGTCAGTGTTCCCTGCCTGGACGTCCCATGATGTATCCCATAATTCCCCTTGATTGAGGGGTGCTGCAATGCGCATCCTCAGATGCAAAGGTTTCCACATTGCTTCGTAGTTATCAAAAAGGGATGCCTGAGTCGAAGAGTATGCATCTAAACATTTTCATATGCATCTAAACATTTTAATGCTATGAAATGAACTCACATGTGCAAGAATCCCTATGCCCTCATACTCTTAGTACCATCATCATTCTTTATAATTTTGGTCAATTGGCTAATAAAACTAGTTTCTTGTGAGATTATTATTTGTGGCAAAGTTGTCTCCGGAGAATCAGGTGTTGAGCTGAAGGAGGTGAGGAGCATGCAATCTGCATTTTTAGGGGAGGCAGAGTAGAAGCCAAGAAGAGCTGTGGCAGAGTGAGGTTCTGGGGCAGAGAGGAGCTGTAAGGGGTGTAGGAAAACCCATGAGTGAGAGGGTGAGATCCCAACTGTCACATTGCATAACCTCTGGTGTGCAGCTCTGGTGAGGCCCCAGGGGCCAAAAACCTTCCTTCTTGTGCTTGTCCTTGTCATTTTCACCATGCCCCTACCTGAGGTCTGACTACTGGGACCACTGCTTTTCTGGGATGTCCCATTATTTGTCACAAGGAAAGCCCCCACCCTCTGCCCTTTTGCTGTTTTCTGTGGAGTTCTCCGAAGTCTGTTTCCTATGTCAACCCCACTCAGCCCCAGGGCCACGAATCCATTGTGCTTCTTCTGCACCAGCCTCCTGCTTCTCACTTGTCTCGCTGACAGGAGTCCTTCAATGCAGCATCCATCTGCCCCTTCGAGCTCAATGTACCCAAACCCAACCAGCTCTCCATCTACATCCCAGATGGAACTCTCTATAGTTTGCTATTTAGTTGGCTGATTCCCACCCTACTTTTCCTGGTCGCTAAGACCTGACACCGTAAAAAATGTTTTAAAAATATGCCCTCGTAAACCTTCTCTCAGTCTTTCTTTAATTGTGGCTAAAATATATATAACAGAACACTACCCTCCTAATTATGCTTAAGCATGTGGTTCAGAGATGCTACACACAGTCTCAGCACTGTGCCACCACACCCCAATGCTCTCCAAAACTCTTTATCTTGCAAAACTGAAACTCTACACCCACTAAACCATAAGCCCACCCTTCCTTCGCAAAGCAATATTTGACTCCCTACTCTCTCTATTTGGTCACCAAGGGCAGTGGGTATGTATGCATACCTGTAGCAGTACCTGCCCCACACAAATAAGACAAGATAAGGTGAAAGAATGAATGTTTTACTTATTTCTTCACATAAATCTTAAGCATATTTTGTTAGATATATGCATATGTATTTTTTCTTTGGTCCTAAATCAAACCTAATCAGCTTCTGAAAATAAATTAAACTGAGTTGTTTGTAAAAACCATTTAGCCACTTTGTCTACTTCTGCATACTAAGCTAAATCGGTTTACGGAAGTGGAAATAATGTCAAGTTTCCAATTCTCCTTATTTATACCTAATGATTCTGTTCATAGAAAATAATTATCAACTATAGTTTAGTCTACATTTGGTTGTCTGTGTACACATGAAGTCCCTGGAGTTGAATATGAGATAAGGATTTTCATTTATTTTCAAAAATAAGATGCCTTGTTTGCAGTGCATTTCACTGGGTACTGGATCCCATACCTTCCACTGATGGAACTCAGAAGCAAGAGGAAATGCTTATTTCTTAGGGGTGTATCCTTCCCTTCTTAATCAGTAAAGCCTTGGATCTTAGAACTAAATACTTGTCCATATGACTCAAATTTCTTTATTATGCTTGAAATTATCTTATTTGGAACTATCTTATTTGGAACTTAAGAAGGGTGTTCAGCCACATATCTCAGCCTCAGTTTCTCTACCTACTGACTAAATTCACCACTCTCATTCCTATTGCTTAAATACTGTGGACCTGGGGGCAGATCTGCTGAGACCCCCAATCCACCAGCTGTGGACTTGTGACACCAATCAGAGTGACACTTGCCAGACTCCAATAGGCAAAGTTTCACACTTGATGTCATTATGTAGGTTTTACAAAATAACCTATTTGACACTCTCTCCTCCAGAATATACAACTTGAAATAAACAGTTTAAGAAATGAGTCCCCAGTAACAGTTCTTTAGACTGTAACATCAGTTGTGCTTTTCCTGTCTGACACTCCGCTTGCCAGGTGACAAGAGATGATCTAGAGTCACTTTCTTTTCTATTCGTTCAGCAAACACCTTTTTCTTCATGCAACTGACTTCCTGCTTCCGGCTCTTAGTTCCAGGATGTCCTGCCAGTTTTGCTTTGGTGCGTCTTAGGAGCTATCCTTGAAAGCCACTAGTGTGGGGCTCCATGTGTACCCATGGACTCATTTGCTCCAGCTTTTAAGCTTGCTGGCTATTTAACTCATGAGCTGTGAAGCCTAAGGACCCACTTCCAGGTTTCAGGTATCAGTTTGGACCCATCCTCTCTTCAGAGCTTGTCCTCTGAAATTTCCTCTAGCTAGAACAAAATAACCTTTAGAAGCAGCAAGGTCAAAACTCATCTCAAAGGTCTAGCCTGAAAATGATTGCCCATCTAAGTATCTCACTCTGTAAAGCAAGACTAATAAGTCCCAAACCCACAAGGCTGCCACTTCAGAGTAATATGATGAGAAAGTGTTCAGAGTTCTTGAGAGGGAAAGGAATATTTACCTGCTAAATTGCATTATAGTCAATGGAATAAGAATACGATTTTTAAATTGCAAGACCTGGTGACAGTTTCTCCAGTGAAACTATGTATTATAGCTCACGAATTTCAATTTTCAGGTCAAACATGCCCAGGCTGCTCTGGAACAGTTTATGGCAGCTTTCTGATGTAAGTTCTGTTATTTGAGTTTATTAGTTTCTGGCATTGGGTCTTGTGTTTTGAGTGATTCCTATAAAATGTACTTGGAGTTATTATTTTTCTTTAAAGAATGTGACACTAAAACAAGGTTTTAATAAAGTGTTTTGAAAAGGCAACAGGCTAAAAGAGAAAAAGCTGGGCAAAAATTCAAGTTAGTAATGAACTGAATATGTCTCTAATTATATTGAATTTACAAGTAATAGGATGAGGCATGGTTAGCAATTACTTGTGAGTGAAATTGCATGCCTGAAGGAATAGAAAGTGTGCCTTAAAGTTAGGCAAAAAGAATAAAAGTGCTGTTTCATTACATTTGATTTTAAATATCTTTCACTCTAGACTTCAAAAGGTCAAATCAGTACAAAAACGTATTCTCCAATGTGTATTGATGTTTTTCTCAAACCTAAGTTTGCTTTTGTTTTGCTTTCTTTCTTTACAGAAACTTGCCTTCCAAGAATCTTTGTCGTATAGTTCCAATGCCCACAAAATATCAAGCTAGTACCCCAAAATATGGTTAAAAGTGCTCAATAGAATTACCAAGGCTAAAAACTGAAGGTTAGACAGGGCTGAGCCTGCCAATAAGACCATTTAATCAGATGTATAAATAATACATGTGATGCTGCTAGATCTACCTAAGTGGTGTTTGTCTATACTAAACCAAATCCTAAATGAACACTGTGTCATTAAAGTTCCTGTCTCTCACAGTGTGACTCTGAAAGGAAGGCCCCCTTGACCAGAAGATGTGTTTGTCGTCCAGGCAGATGACTCAGGGTGAGTTTCCATCCCATCCCCCCACCATCATACCGGGTAAGTCCAGTTACTACTATCTCTCTTCTATGGATAAGGAAACCAGGATTCAATTTTATTTAATGTTACTATTTAATTTTTCAAATTAAAATTAATATTTTAACTTAAAAAATGATTTACCATTGGTTTTTGGTACTACAGAAGCTGCAGAGTACAATTTTACATCTCAATATGTGTTTATACCACACCCACCCAACACCATGATTATAGGGCCACTTACCACTCTCAAATTGATCTCTGCCCAGTCTGCCCATCATCTTTTCCTTTCCCCTCTGGTAACTGCCATACTTTTCTCAGGTTCTAAGATTTGTTGTGTTTGATTAGTTCATTTCATTCATTTATATTCCACCTATGAGAGAAACTGCCTGATTTGTCTTTCATTCTCTGACTCCATTTGGCATAATCACCTCAAGTGCCATCCATGTTGTCTTGAAAGGCAAAATATCATCTTTTTTAATAGCTTAGTAATATATCATGGATTTTATATAATACACCTTCCTTATCCAGTCATCCAATGAAGTGTATTTAGATTGTTCCCATGTCTTCATTATTATGAACAGTGCTGCTATGAATAGAGGGCTTTATGTATTGTTTCAACACAGTGTTTTCATAGTTTTCGAACAAATACCTAGTAATGGAGTTGCTGACCATATGACATTTCTATTTTCAACTTTGAAAAGAATCTCCATATCATTTTCCATAGTGGCTGCACCAATTTATATTCCCACCTACAATGTAAGAGAGTTCCCTTTTTGCCACACCTTTACCAATAAGTTGTTGGTTTTTCTGATATAAGACATACTCCTGGGATTTAGCTGCCATCTCATTGTTGTTTTGATTTCATTTCCTTAATAACAAGTGATGCTGGGCATTTTTAAATGTCTTCTTTGGAGATGTCTTGACCATCTGTATGTTTTCTTTAGAGATGTCTTTAGCTCATCTGCCCATTGCTTGACTGAGTTGTTCTGTTTTTTGTTGTTGAGTTGTTTGAGTTTATAGTTTTTGAATATTAATCACACATCAGACATACGATGTGCAAATATCTTTTCCCAATCAGTAGATTCTCTTTTCACTTTTGTGGAAGTTTCTTTCACTGTGAAAAAACCTTTTTACTTTGATGTAGGCCCGTTTATTTTTCTTTTATTTTCAGAAACTAAGATTTAGAAATTTTCATTCTGTACAATGTGCTAGCTCCTGGCAGTCAGACTTCAGTTTAGCCTGGTGTTTTGACTACCAGACTACAAAGGGATCTCTTTATAGAGTCTTCTTCTAAGATAGCCACATTCCATAGAAGTATTCTGTCAAGGGGGCAAACACAGCTATCAAATAGCTTCATGGAGGAACTCAGGTAGTGGAGACCAGTAACTTACTAGGATCACACATACACCAAGTAAGGGCACATTTTGGGAGGTTACCTCTCAATGGAAATCGTTGCTACCTGACATCAGACTTGTTCTGACATTTGCACCGGTGGCCTGGCCAGCGCTGGGCACCACTGCAGAGGCTCCCACCTTGATGGTCCCACAGATACCTCCTCCCTTTTTGGATTGGGCTTCAGCTTCCTCCTCTGTCATATGAAGTGAGTTAGAATTTCAAGTCTATGTCTTCACTTTCATTGCTAAAATTCTATAGCTGCTACAGTCAAGAGGACCCCATTACGGAGTTGACCACATTCCCCTTTCTGGAATGCAGGGTCATGGTGCTCTGTGACCCACCTCCCTCCTCCCCACCCTGCGTTACCTGTGCTTGGTAATCATGACCTCTTCCCACCCCCCCATTCTGGATGATAAAAGAACACTAGGATGGTTAAACTAAAGTGTTATGACTGTTCTCTAACTGCTCACTACCATCTTGGGCGAAATTTGTGCTTCTACATGAGTGACTTCTTACTCTTTTATCCTTCCCTGGAGCCGTTTCATCCACTGGATTATGAGTCCTTGAATCAGGAAGTAAGAATTTACCTCTAACGTCCTAGAAAATCGCTGTAAGATATGTCACAAGGATGAAGCAAAGTCATTTTTACCTGAGGTTTTGATAACCCTTTTAGTCAGATGCTTTTGCATAAAGTATAATCCTGGGTGGATTTACCCTGCCAGGAGTTAATGCGTTTAGCAACAATGCATTATGGCAAATGCCACTGCCTGTCAGTTGTTTAACATCAGGATCATAAAGAACCCGTCTGCTCCAAGTCTCCTTTTATCTTTCATCTCCTCCCTGCAGATTGGCACTTATGCCTGTTATATCAATCCTTGGGCCCAAGACTAGAGGGAGGCTTCTTCTAGGCTTCTGCATAGAATTACATTCACTTTGTAAGCTCAAGGATTCATATTTTCCTCCTTATTAAAACCTAATGTAATTTGTATTCCAGTTTCCAAGATACCATTTTACGTGACCCTTAGGTCACCTTTAGATGACCCTTGCACACGAGATGGCAGGTCTCCACATATGCAGGAACATTATTTATCTTTTGATGTATTCATCGGTCTGCTTTCTAATGTTTATGTGCCTCCAAATAGTTTTAGTATATGTCATCATTCTTATTATCATTGGCATTCGGAAACCTGTTTCCTTTACTTTATCTGTTAAGCAGAAGTACATTTAGTGTTCAAAGTGATACATCATAAAGGTAGAAAAAGGTGAACCCTTTGATATATTACAAGTCTTTCATAGCATGAAATAACTACTGCCTATTATTTTACTCCTGACATTTTTATTTTTAAGGGAATTTCACTTGATTTGTGGTGCTGACACCTCTGATATGTTGTTTCCAGTGACCTTACATCCAAAACCAGTAGCGTGTGACATTTGATGGCCCAGATAAAAAACATTAATGGTGGAAGAGAGGGTTTATTTTCCTGGTCATAAATTAAGTTTAAATAACTCTGAATTTATTTTAAACTCTCCAGTACTTTTTACTGTCCAGGCAATAAATGTATTTATTACTGGGGTCTACCTGGGTTTCCTATCCAGAGCCCTTTGCTTGGCTGCTTTTAATCCTTTTCTTCTCCCTCATGGACAGTCCTCTTACCTGTAAGTGCTGATTTGCACACATCATTGTCTAATTTCTACCAGCTGGAATCAAGGAAAGGCCTGCTGATCACAAAGGTAAACCAAAGTGTTTTTGTTGTCAGTCAGGCTAAGAAAAGCAGGAATTCATAAAATATTCACTGATGCGAGTAATCCAGTCCTGAATGAATTGTGTTCAGAATTAAAGGGAGAGACACAGGCAGGAGCAGTCACAGTCTGACCCCTCCATAGCCCTGTGTAAAAAGCTTTGCTTTAGGTTCTGATTTAATTTGCACAAAATTGGAAGCCCACTTTCCCATTTTGTTTTTTATAACTTTCCATCTTTATGTGAATGTTTTTTGGTACTCATTCACTAGATGTATCATAAAATTGTATTGAGAATTTCTCAGTTAAAAAAATTTTATGATTTAAAAATTTTTATCTATATGTTTGAAAATTGCCCTATATATTTTTATTGAGATATAATTCACATACCATAAAATTCATCATTTTAAAGTGTACAATTCACTGATTTTTAGTATATTCACGGGGTTGTACAACCATCATCACTATCTAATTCCAGAACGTTTTCATCACCCATAAAAAAGAAACCTCTACCTGTTAGCAGCTACTTGCCATTCCCCCCAGTCCCTGGAGCTCACTAACCTACTCTCTGTCTCTGTGGATTTATCTATTCTGGGTATTTCACATAAATAAAATTATACAGTGCGTGGTCTTTTGTGACTGACTTCTTTCATTTAACATGTTTCAAACCTTCCTGCATGTCATCTAGCATTCTTTCATTATTTTTTGTGACTGAATAATATGCCATATTATACAGATAATATTATATACCATTTTGTTTATGAACAGGTTTTTCATTTAAAAAATTTCATCTCCATGTTCAAACGTTGCCTTGCAATTAATTCCCCAGAAACTTGTCCTGTTTGGAATATTTTTAAAGGTTAGATATTTGAAAAAACTGTGATAAAGTATTTATTATTTTAATACATGTAATAATAACATTAATATAGCACTTATTGATTTTGCATATATTTCTTACAGAACTTGCCTTGTAGTGGAAGAAAAGAACAATCTAAGAAATTCTTCATTACACTGGTAGATTACCAAAATAACAAGTCATTCACTGTACGTAAATCCATGTTAAAGACTGAAGTTATCCTTGAATATATGGGGTGTCCTTTAGTGGCTCCCAGCCCCATCATAAAGCTCCAGGTTATTTTCTCTTGAGGTACAGTGATATTCAATGTGTATTTATCCTTTACTGGACCACATATTCTTTGTGGGTGGGTTATGTCTGTGTCTTCTTTATTTTATTTCAAATCCCCAGACAATATTTCATACCTAGATGGTACTCTGAAAACAAGTTTTATGAGTGAATTAATTTATATCTCTTCTCTTCTTTGTACTCAGTATAAAAAAAAGAAGAGACCTTTGTTAAAGGCATTCTGATCCTTGCAAATTGACTCTCACTTACCATTTATATATACACAAGAGCACATTTTACACTTGTGTGATTTGATGAATGTCTACAAAGTGAATACACGTTGTGTGGCCACCACCAGATCAAAAGCCATTGTAAACTGGTCCCCAGAGCCTCCTTGAGCTTTCCTAGTCAATAGCCTACACTCTACTTCAGCAGCGATCACTATCCTGACTTCAACGTAATAAGTAATTTTATCTGATTTCAAACCTTACACAAATGGAATCACACACATATTCTTTTTACACAATGAAACTTCCAAAATAAGTAAAGAAAGAAAAGTTTACAGTCTAAAAAAGATATGCTTAATATGTAATCTTTAGATTTCAAGTAGCAAAGATTGAACTAATCTACGACATAAATATAACCCCTATTTTCACTTATGGGTACACCGAATTTTTAAAAGTTCCCTAATATTTTAATGATCATTTATTACTTTGTTTAATTTCAGAGATTAGGAAAGTATGAAGCAGGCAAAGTTTTCCTAATTCTTTCCACCTTTCCCTTCCTTCCTCTCTTCATTTTTCCTCAAGGAACTTAACCTCAGCTGATTGAGGCTGCTGTGAACAAAGTAACATAGACTGGGTGACTTATAAACATCCAACTTTTATGTCTCACAATTCCAAAGCCTGGAAAGTCCAAGATCAAGGTGCCAGTTGACTCAGTGTGTAGTCAGAGTCACATCTTATTTTATGACAGAAAACTGCTTTTTGCTGTCTTCTTTTCACATGGCAGAAAAAGCAAGTGAGCTTTCTAGGTTCTCTTTCACAAGGACACTAATCCCATTCAGAAGGGATTGTAATCCCACTCATTACTTAATGAACTCTCAATGATGCTAATGTTCCACGGCCCCACTTCCTAATCATTTGGGCGATTGGTTTCAACATATGAATTGGGAAGGGTGAATACTTAACATGTAGTCTAGAGTAAGCCCTTTCTTGGATTTCATTCATCATGACTCATCCTAAAGGGCCATCTGAAAGTGTTACTAACAATCAATGACTACTTCTTTTCAAAGAAACTTTCAATGTATGAAAGATCTTTAGTCCTCAAGAGACACTGGAATTTGAAATTGGTGGCTGTAAGCCAGAGTAATGTAAAAAGAGGTTGCTCAGAAGAAGCATGTGACTAGCAGAATAACCCCCAAACACTGAAAAAGGAGGTGAGCTACTCCATCAGATGACCAAATTATGATTCAAAAACATCTTGAAAGATGGAAGTTATAACTCCCAAACTCATTGAAGTTAATGGTGATAAACATAGGATTCTGTCAGTGGAATAAATAATTAATGACACACCTACAGGATTAGGGAGGCTGACTAACATTCTTTGTAAAACACATCCTAGGAAATATATAGCAAAGGCAGCATAATATTGACTGGCACTTCTCTAAGTTGGAAACAAAGATTGGCTCTCCACACTCAGTACCTACTTGGGAATCTACTAACAAAAGCAAATGAGTAAATGAATGGATGGTCATTGTCATGCTCAGCTGCTGCTTTAGCTACTGCAGCTACCAGTGGGGTAGGCCAGGAATGCTGCAGCTTCCTGCCAGCCTGAATCTGAAAGTCAAGTGAAAGTTTTGTGTAATATGCAGTTTTAGTCCTTTTGTCCATTAAAAAAATTATTGATCAAGTAAAGTAGGTCCCAAGAATTGTGTAAGAAAAAAGAAAAGAAGAAAGAAAGCTTGATTTTGGAAACTAGCCCTCATCTTAATCATACAGAGGTCAACTTTAAAAGTTTTCTTAACGCACCACATAGTGAAAAATCTGAAAGAAAGACCACCTCCACTTACCACTTACTGGTATCATTAGCCCCAAGGCATGAAGGTCACACAACACAAGAGAATCAACAAAAGAGGGTGGCAGGGCAAGAAAATCTGATACAGTAAAAATAAAAAGGCAAATCTGTCTTTTAGCTTCTTCATGGAGAAAGAAGTCAGGTCATTCCACCATGGTGGAAGACAAAGCTTCAGGGAGGAAAGCTGACTTTCCCCTGGTGAGGTGCTTCTAATGCTGAGAACTGTGGTGTTTTCCAGTGGAGAGGTGTCTACCAAGCAGAAATACAACACCTCGCTAGTACGGTGTGCTTGCAAGGATTGGCTAAGCCCTTTTACTCTTTACAAATGGATGCCTTCCAGAAAACCTTCACAGATGTAATCCTGTAGCCAATTACATAAACCCCTTTTGCTGGTCTTTGTCATTGTCCTGGCTTACTTTTGCTGCCAGGAAATCATGCTTTGTCAATGATTACTATGTCCCTATACTTCTGATTTTTCTCGGAGGATTAGGAAGATTGGGAAGTGAGGGAGGAAAGAAGGAAGGCTCTAGGGTTTGGTTATCTCTTTGAATTTTTAGCAAAAATGCCTGACTACTCATAGTCCATAATGATAAGCAAATGGCTGTGAAAACCAGGACCCCACCCCCACTGAGTTCAAAGCCCCCCAATACCAACTAATTGATTAACCAAGGGTTCTTAAAGAGAATGATTCAATGAAGGCAATTTATAGAGATGTTATCTTTTGTCATCATTTGTCTTTGAAAACATAGAAGAAAACTGCTTTCAAGGGGACATAGCCCGCCAAGATGAGCAATGGCGGATAGGGTACCATCAGTTACAGCAGGCTGTTCAATTTTATACCTTTTCAGCCAGTCAAATATCCAATAACCACAAAGGAAGGGGAAAAAAAAAAAAACACAGCCACACTCCCTGTGTTTTAAACTTTTCCAACACTGGCTTATGAAAATATTTGGGGTTGTTCACTGCTCTGCTCTCTGTAGCATAAACATTTATTTAAATGGGGCTGTCTCTAGTAATGAAGAATGAAGGAAAAACAATGGTCTGATTTTGACAAATTAACTTGTGATTTGGAGAGTCAGTGAAGCAGGGAAGAGACATTCCTAACTATACTAATTAAATGAGCTTGCAACATTTATTTTAATGCAATGGAACCAGCCATATGAAGATGAACATTTTAATTTATTTTGCAGTGACATTATGAAAAATTTCACTGCTGCAGATTATCTACAAAAACAAATCTCATCAGCATCTAGGTTTGTGCGGGAAATTTCCATCTTTCACATGAGCCTGACCTTCCCCTTGGAAGCAAGTGTGAATGAGTTAAGTTACTTCAAAAGTTTTTCTGAAGGTTGTCTTTCCACTGAGGCTGGGCTTTATGTTCAAATGACTTCTGTGCCAAACACATCCATTTTTTATGGAGCGGCGTAGATGAAAAATTCTGAATCCATTCTACGGGGAATGCAAATATAGCTCATTAGTTCTAAAACATTTTTCATGAAAGACTGCAGAGTATTTGCCGGCAGATGAGGCTGCATAGTTCCAGCCAGGAATGAACACCACATGTCCCACTAATTGTTTTTTAAAGTTGTTCCTTTCCTCTCTGGCACCCAGTAGCTATAGAAAATAGGAAACAATATGAAAAATGGAGAGAGAGTTGAGCTTGTTTTGACATTAGTATGCACTTGATATCTTGACTCCCCCCACTCCCTCACATGCGGCCGTATTCTAGAAGGAAGAAGCACAAACTGGTAGATAAATGAGGCATTTTTTTATTCTTCTAGGGACAAATTGAGTGCACATTTTCTGAGTCAACTATCACCGGAGGGCACTGTCTCAGGAGCCCTCTCCTTCAGCACCACAGTCCTGTTGGCGGGCTGGTTGGCCGACACTGCACCCTGCAGACAAAATGGCTGCCTTCCAGAGAGGGGATGGTGGGCTGTTGGCTCCTGGCCACTATCACAGCCAGCTTTAAGAAGTCACGCTCTCCAGAGATGTCTTCCCGACTGACATTCCCACTGGAACTCTGCCAAGCAAGCATAGAGAGCAGACCATTTCCCTTTCCAAGCGGAGGACCGAGCTCGGGAAGAGAAATTTCCTCACAAATGCAACCCACTGACTTATCTAGGACTGGTGGCCTTAAACCTCTTTTGCTCTGGAGACCCTTTCCCCTCACGCCCTCCTCCACCTAGTGCTTCCCATCCAGGGAACCTTGCGTAGTCTGACTGCACCACACTGCTCTGAATCAGCCTCCATCCCCATGAAGGAACTCTCTATGGCGTGGCTTCTTCCTACAGTTCATCACACATCTTCGTGACAGTGTGGACTCAGCACACACCAGGGGAACCTTTCACAAGGCCTGCATTCTCCAGAAGAACTGAGCTTCCCGTTCTCTGGTTCCCTCCCTGCCTGCTGGAGCCTTGCTGCCTTGGCACTGACCCTCGGGGCTCTTCCTTCAGTTCTGCACAGGAAGCACCTAAAATCAGTCCTTATCCCAGGGCATCCATTGCCCTGAGCACTGACAGAACTAGCGGCCACCAGTTGAGCAACCATGCATAATCTGCGGGGTAGGATGGAGGGGCGTAGGGTGGGGTGCTGTACCTGGATAGGAAAGGTCTCTACCGTGACTGGAGCAGAATCTGAAACATGTATGGTGCCCACAGCTCTGTGCAATTCCTGGAGAAACAAGGGCAGTCTGGATTTATCTGAGAAGCAGGATGCCCTGCTTAGTTCCTTCAAGTCCTCTGGAGAAGATCTGATTGCTCACATTCCTTGGGAACAGGAGTGAGGCCCTCATAAACGCCTAAGGTATGTTAGAAGAGTGACAGCTGCTGTTGCTTTCTCATTGTCTCTAGTTTAGCTCCTATCAGCTATTTGAGGAATGGTTATTTTGTTTTTTTAAAAAATGTTGCCCTGCTCAACCATGCCTGGTTTGTTCAGGGTAGGGAATAAAAGCAAATTACAAGTAAGTTCATTGATAGGAGAAATTAGTCCCACTTCTCCCCTACTATCTCCTCACAAAAGCCAAATAAACCATTTAAAGATTAAGAAGACCATAAATCACAGGGTAAGAAGGGTCCATTTGGGGTTCTGTTGGGGCTCAGCTGATAGCCCCATGGAGACTTCCCACAGCATTTGGTGAGATGATCGAATTAGGTTTCCAGGAATAACGTGACACATTTGAATGAGTTCCGACCTACAAAAAAGTCTTGGAAACTGTCCTGTATAGACCCTTGTCCCTAGCCACTTCCCCCCACCTCCGTTAATGGCCCTCATTTCAGATTCCCACCCAAGCCAAAGGCAGTCTGGCACAGCGTGGGTATTCCATAAATGTTCATAAAATGACAGAAAACCTTCTGTGGGGACTGAAGGGGAGAACATCTGCAGTGGAAAGTGGGCCTTGGCTATAGGGATCATTTTGTAGACTTCCAATCTCAGAAAACATGAGTTCCTATCTTTTCCCCAGAGCCTACCCACCAGCTAATAATTTCTGATGCTGAAGGTAATGGAGGGTTGTGGCTGAGACAGAACAATGGCACTTTATGCCTGTATTTAAAAACCCACCTCTATTCCTTGCTAGCTGTTTTCTTGGGCAGGTTATGTTTGATGTCTCAGTTTCCTTGTTAGTAAAATGGTGATGGCAACAATATAACCTTCGTCGGGTGGCTGCGAGAGGACTGAATAGGTGAAGTTGCATTTGGAACAGTGTCTTGGCTTTTGGGTAGATTATATAAGTTCCATGTTTCCAGTGACCTGTGGGAATGGCAACAAACTGGGATAAGAGACCTCTAGGTCTTGTGTAATTGAGATCTCAAAGGGAATTTCAGTGGCCACCCATTCAACTCTGTTTTATGGGGTGGAGACTGGAGTCCTGAAATGGAAGCTGATTGAGCAGGGTCTGTAGCCAATGTCAGGCTGGTACTCAGCCCGAGAGTCCTTGGCTAGTATCTTGAAACATTCACATGCACTCAAAGCTCACCTAGACAAGGTAGCATCTCTGCTCAAGGGACAAATATGAACCAGAGCTCTCTATTTGGCACCTTTTTGTACTTCTGCTCAAGAGGAATTTCTCTTTTTTTTTTAACCAATATCTGCTTTATTACTTTTTTTTTTTTACATCATTTCAGTCCCTGGGGGTCAACCATCACCATCACCTCCCCTCCCCGCCCGCTCCAGCTGCTCCCCTCTCTCCCCTTGTGTAGTTTCATTTGGTTGACCATATATTAGTGAAACCATTTGGTTTCTGTCCCTTTCTATCTGGCTCATTTCTGCTAGAATGATTTCTTCTAGGTACATCCAGGTGTCTATAAATTCATCAAATTTGTCATTTTTAATTGATGAGTAATACTCCATTGTGTATATATACCACATCTTTTTCA
>PVHY01012461.1:0-44428 GCA_004024945.1 Uropsilus gracilis | reverse complement strand
TTAAACAGTTTGTCAAAGTAAATATGTAGAAGTGGAATCTCAGTGCTGTGTGTCATCTTTGTGAACTTTAGTGTTTTGGAGTTTCCCTTATCTAGCCTGCTCTTTATAACCTGGGAATATAACCGGAGGTGGATTGTTGATATCTCCTAGATAGTTTGAATTTGTTTTTTTGTTTTTGTTTTTTTTTAAGACTAGGTCTTGCTTTGTTACCTGGAGAACTGTAGGCTCACATTACCCGGGTCCCATGAACTCAAGTGATCCCCAACCTGGATGGCTGGGCATGCGTCCCCAACCCCCCTTGAGGAAAGTGCCTTGACCGATCCATACTGCAGATGGCTGCCCCATGCAACCATGCCGCTGGTGGGTGGGGCTAAAACCCCACCCAGACCCCCCCTTCCAGGCTTGCCAGGCCCAAGGGGCCAACCCAGGGGTCACTGCTGCCTTAGCTCCACCTGGCAAAGGAGCTCCAGCCACCAGGAACCCTCGGCAGGGCAGATAGCCCATGAGGCTGTCTGCTGGCAGGCAGGGCTTAGGGCCCAGCCCAGCCCCCACACTGGTTCCTCCAGTGTGGGGTGGTGTACAGAATGCCTGGCATGCATCCCCAACCCCCCCTGGGATAGGGGCTGGTGGAAACATGCCTCGGCCAGTCTAGGCTGCAGATGGCAAACATGTGGGCAGGGTGCCCTTTGTTTCTGGGTCCCATTTAAG
The DNA here is from genome assembly GCA_004024945.1 of Uropsilus gracilis. Lineage (NCBI taxonomy): Eukaryota > Metazoa > Chordata > Mammalia > Eulipotyphla > Talpidae > Uropsilus > Uropsilus gracilis. The sequence goes on along the minus strand of PVHY01012461.1, from coordinate 43,720 downwards.
GGGTTCCCAGACCCTGGCACCACCCCGCAGGTCATAGATGCAGCAGGTGCCTCCCAGCCCCCTCCCCTGAGTCAGAAGAGGGAGGTGTGGGAGGGCTGGGCATCCAGGAAAATGGGTGGCCCAGCTCCAGGACGGGAGCCAGGCAAAACGTGGGCAGAGTACCCTTTGTTTCTGGGTCCCCAGACCCTGGTGCCTCCCGCAGGTCAGAGACTTGGTGGGAGCCCCACCACCACTCACCCCTGAGTTAAAGGAGGGAGGCATGGGAGGGCCAGACATACAGGGAAATGAATGGCCTATCTCCTGCAGTGGGAACCAGGTGAAACATGGGCCTAATTCTTATATAATTCTAAAATAGGTATAATCTTGGTTTGGAGATTTGTGGTCATTTTTATTCTGTTCCATTTCAGTACAGGGTTGGCTATAGAAGTACATGAAATAAATAATCAATTTTACATGTAGCTGTCTTTGACTAGATGTTAGGAAATAGAATTATAAATGCTTGGGTTAATCCTTTCAGGTAAGGAAACTCAGATTTCTATTTCCAGAGTTTTTCTATAATATGCTATTGGAGTATTTTTTTTCCTAAGGGAAAAATGACATATTTCAAAGGATACATCTTAATTGTACATTTCTGACAGTAATTACTTCATATAACTCATATCCTATCAAGATTAGTAGGGGTTGCTTCCATTTTCATGGCTGCATTGTAGTCCATTGCTTTGTAATTTCCATAGTCTGTTGTCTTTTTGGTGTATATCCAAGTTGTTTCCATTTGAGGGCTATTTAAAGATTCTGTGACTTTTTTTTTTTAACTTGTTCTTTTTAATGGAAATTTTGAAATTTATTTCATAATTAATATCAACTTATGCCAACATTACTTTACATGTAATATAATATTTGGCAATACTATTCTGTTCTTAACCATGCTTCTATGCATTTAATATATCCAATAACAAATTTTATACTATTAAAAAAAATCTTCAACTCATTTTTAGAATATTAAGATACCATAAAGATAAACCTTTCTAGACTTAATGTATCGTTGCTGGCTGTGACCTTTGTAACAAGCCTTTTGTGGGCATAAATTTTAATTTTTCATAGGCAACTCCCTAGGAGTGGAATTGCTGGGTTAAAGGGTAGGTAGATATTAAACTTAATAACTGCCAGCATTTTTTTTTCCCAAAATGTTTTTTTCTGTTCTCACCAGTAATGTATGAAGGTTCACTTGTTCTGTATTTTCATCAACATACTTAATATTGTGAGTCTTTTTTAATTTTGCCTGTTACTACTCTGTCATCCAGTTAGGGTTAGGACTTTTAGTTTGACAACTACTATGTAGTACTACCATGTCTTCTTGTGGTTTTCATTTTTCCTAGTGGTTAATACTATCAATTCAGTTTTACATTGCTTATTAATGTAACTTCTGAAGTTCTTGTTCAAGTCTTTTATCTGTTTTTTTATTGGATTACCTTTTGTTATTGAGTTTTGGAGTTCTTTGTGTATTCTGGATACAAGTCTTCTGCAGATTTGTTCTGTGAATATTTTCACACAATCTATGGTTTGCTGATGTGGTAATCTTTTGATAGTAGTTTATTTTTGAGGTTTATTTTACTAGTTTTTCCTATAATGATCGTTTCCTGAATCTAAGAAAAGTCTGCCTTCTCTGGGTACCAAAGATACTTTGTTTTCTTCTGTAAAATTTAAAATTTTGCATTTTATGTCTGGATCCATGATCTGTCTCAAATTAATATGGTATGAGGTAGAATTTGAACATGTAGATATCCAGTTCTTCTATCACTGTTGATAACCCCATGGAATAGCTTTGGGACCTTTCATTTGACCATGTGAATTTGGGACTATTTCTGAACATGTTAGTCTGTTCTTTTCTAAGCCAATAACCACATTATCTTGATTACTGTAGCTTTAGAATAAACTTTGAACTTATTAGTGTGCCTTCATTTTTGTTTCCTTAAAAGTTTGTTTTGTGTAGTTCAGGTTCTGTGCAATTTTTTAACTTTACAATTAAGTTGTCAGTTTTTAATGCTAAGAAGACTGCTGAAAGTAGGGCTAGGATTGTGGTGAATATATAGATAAGTTTGGAGAAAATTGGCATTTTACAAATTGAATTTTTTTAGCCATGAATATCACATCTTTCTCTCCATTAAGGTCTCATATCCTCTTTCCATAATGCCTTACAGTTTATATGTAAAAGTTGTGTACATCTTTTGTTATTTTTTCCTGACTATTTTATGATGGTATTTATAATTAAATTTTTCCCTTTAGTTTTCTCCATTTGCAGCAGCATGGATGGAGTCAGAAGGAATCATGTTAGCGGAATTAGCCAGAAAGAAAAAGAGAAATATGGAATGGTCTCACTTATATGAGGGATATAAGGAAAACAGGAAAAATTTTAAATTGCCAACAGAACTGGAGCATAGAGCAAGGGAGGGGGAGGAAAGTAAAATTGGGTGAGGGGACAAGAGATTTAGATGGTTCATGGGTGATAAGGTGATGGGAAAACATCGTTTTTGACAATGATGTAATATATACATGTATATATGCAATCAATTAAAAAAATCAGTAAAAAAAAACCCCGCTTAAAAATGGGGAAAATGTTTTTAGTTTTCTCTTTTTCTAAGTGTAAAGAAATACATGTGACTTCTAATATTGAACTTGTATCCTGTGCTCTTGCTAAATACATTAAGTAGTTGTAGTAAGTTTTTTTTGTTTATTTTTTGGTTCCTTAGTATCTGTCACGTGCGGTGTGGCTCCAGTGGCGCAATCGGCTAGCGCGCGGTACTTACAAGTATTTGTCACGTTCCCTGTGGATAGAAACTGTTAACGTTCTTTCCAGTTTTTTTTTAAATCTCTTTCTGCCCTAGTGAAAGTGGGATATGTTTGCCTTGTTCCCAATCTTGGGGAAAAACAATACTAAGTATGATGTTAGATATTGTTTTTTCATATACCCTTGGTGTTACTGAGGCGCTTTCTATTTCTAGTTTTTTGGTATTATAAATGACTATTCAGTGTTATCAAATGCCTGTATTTATTGAGATTACACTAGTTTTTTATTACAGTAGTATGGTTATTCAACCATCACCAACCATTCTTTGATTTCAATTATTTTTCATTATTGAGACAAACCCCACTTGGTTATCATGTAGTATGGCTTTTATATATTGCTGGATTCAACTCCTTATACCATCTTGAAGATTTTTGTGAATCTTTTCACCAAATAATAAAAATGTCATTTTCTTTTGTTTGGCTTTGGTATCATCATTATGCTGGCCTTAGAAAATAATAGGGAAGTATTCCTTCATATATTTTCAGAGGAATTTGTATAAAATTGGTATGACTTAAGTGTTTAATAGCATTTGCTAGTAAAACAAATCATCATCGCCTGGTTATTTCTCTTGGAGGAAATTTTTTTATAACAAATTTAGTGGTTTTGGTACTTAAGAGTTATTAGAACTTTATTTCATCTCGCTTCAGTCTTGGTACATTGCATTTTTCAAGAAACACGTTTCATTGCATTGTGTCAAATTGGCTTAAAGTTGTGCAAAATATCTCCTTAGGCTTCTGATGTCTCTTTAAAAATTGCCCCTTATGCTTGGATCTAGAGAAATGACCCTCTTTCATTCCTAACATTCATATTTTTTTAATGTTTTATTAATCTTTTCAAATAGTTCATATTGTACTGTTAATTTTTCTTTCTTTGTTTTGCTATATTGATTTCTGCACTTACTGTACTTCTATTTTACATTTAATGTACTTACATATATTCTTGTTTAACCCATAGGCTATTTAGAAATATATTGTTTAATTTTCAAGTATTGAACTATTCTGGTTATCATATTGTAACTAATTTCTAACACAACTGTATTTCCACAAAAATAAGTCATATTCTTGTTTTATGGCTCAGTGAATGGTCAGCCTTAAGTATTACGTACATAAATACATACATGAAAGAAGGAGTTTTGTAAAAGTAGTTGTTGGGTGTAATGTTTATAATATCGATTAGGACAGAGTGTGGTTGACAGTGTTGTCCAGGTCTTCAATATTGTTACTGACTTATGACTACTGTCAGTTATTGAGAAAGAGGTATTAAAATATGATTGTGAATCTTCAAAATTGATTTGTTTACAATTCTTCTGGTTCTCCCAATTTATTTTATGTATCCACAAGCTTTTTTATGAGCCACATACATAGATAATTGCTATTAATTCCTATTTTGACCCTTTATGACTTCCTGATAGTTTTTTTGTTTTTTGTTTTTGTTTTTGTTTTTGAGACTAGGTCTCGCTATGTTGCCCAGGGTAGTCTCAATCCTGCAGACTCAAGCGATCCCCAGCCTCAGCCTCCCAGGTAGCTGAGATTACAGGTGCCCACCACCACTCCTGGTCTCTTGCTTCTCAGTGCTTAGTGATATTTTTCTTAATATAGTAAAAACTTTAATTGAACTAGTGTGCGGTAAAGAAAGGATAACAGTTTTCCAATAAAACACCCAAAGTCACCCGTGTCCTTCTGGGTAAGTGCCCAGGCAAACAAACTTGGCTCAAAGTGGTGCTACTGAGGCCTGAAAGCTTGCCACAAGTGTAAGGCCCCTTCTGGTGGGGAACTACAGGAAAAGGGAAGGGGGGGGGGTCAGGGACAGGCAAGTTTAGGATGAAAGGAGCAAAACCAAGTACAAACTCAGGTAACAATTATCATTGTCAGCCTCCCCTCATGTCTCATTTATGTCTGGACTCCATGCGTCTCCTTCCATGTCCCTCAAGTTACTGGTTCAAGTCCAATGCTGAGAAGCAAGTTGGAACTTCTTCACGTTTCTATTCCATGTCTCCCTATTATCATTACAAAATGTTAGAGTCCACTGTTAAATTTGGTAGTGTTCTTTGTTTCAAGGTCTGGTGATACCAGTTGTTAATACAACTTTCCCTTTCATTACATATCATTTATACATTGTTTTTTTAGCTTTTAACAGTGATTGCCCTAGAAATTACAGTATATACTAACAACTAATCGTACGCCACCTCTTCTGAAAACATTTTCATTTCTTCACATTTGAAGGGTAATTTTGCAGTACTAGCTTTGTGGATTTTTTTCCTTTCAACACTTGAAATATACCATTCTACTCTTGTTTATATGGTTTCTAAGAAGTCAGGTGTAATTCTAATTTTTGTTCTTCTATAGGTAAAGTATTTTTCTCCCCTGGCTTCCTTTCAGGATATTTTCTTTATCTTTGATTTTCTGCAATCTAAAAATAATGCCCACAGATACAGTTTTGGATTTTTTGGCATTTGTCCTGCTTAGTGTTCTCTGAGCTCCCTGGATTTATAGTTTGGTTAGGGAAATTCTCAGTAATAACTGTTTTGAATATTTCTTTTGTTTTTTCTCATGAGTTTTTCTATTATACTTATGCCTTTTGTAGTTGTCCCACAATTTATAGATATTTCATTCTGTTATCCAGTCTTTTTCCCCTTTGCTTTTCTATTTTTAAACTTACTATTGAATTATCTTCAAGCTCAGAAAATCTTTTCTCAGTGATTAGTCTACTAATAAACCCACAAAGGTAGTCTTCATTTCTGCTAGTGTTTTTGCTCTCTGGCTTTTTCTTGGCATAGGCACTGTTTTTCAGGATTTCCATTTCTGCTTACATTGCCCATCTTGTACTTGATTGGAACCTGCCATATCCACTAGCACCCTTAACATATTAGTGATCATAGTTTTGGGGGTTTTCTTGGGGTTTTTTGTTTTGTTTTGTTTTTAATTCTTTAGATCACAACCTTGGTAAATGGTTATTGGGATACCTCCTCCTCCCTCTGACTAGCCCTGCATTTACTCAGACCCCTCTCTGTTGTTTGTTAATCTGTGTTAAGTCAATTAGTCTCTTTCCTTTCACTGCCTGAGGGATTGTGTTCTTGGGACCAGGCAAATGTGCTGGTAGATTTTCAGGGTTAACCTTCCATTGGACAGCCAGTCTGTATCTGTGATCTGTCCATGTTTTCTCATTGCTGCCTGTCTTCTCCAATCCCTTCTCTGTGTTGTTTTACTGCTTTACCTTGTAGTTCTGGCGTCTGGTTTAGGGGGCCTCACCCCCAGCCAGTGTCGGTGAAGAAGTTTCTCCGTGGGTACAGGGTACAGGTGTCTGTGAATGACTGTTGGTAAGGTATAAGAAAAAGAGAAGTTGTGTAAACACAAAATTCAAAATGAAAATTGAGAAATATACTCACTGCCTACCTTTTGATGGCGTCATACCTTGCAGTGCTGGGTCCTCTGCATTACTGTGAGTAACAAGTAAATACTTTGTAGACTAGGAAATGAGGATGTCGGTGTTCAGTTCGATTCTAAGATTTGAGATGGACAATGCCCAACAGGTACTAAGTTGTTGGAGCCTGTTTGATAAGCAAAGTAGTTAAGTTTTTCTTTTGATCTAAAGGTGCCCTGAAAATACTGTTGAGATCCTAATGATGCTGTGAACCAAGAAAGTTTGACAGCCTTTGAAATATAAGGATTGTGAATAACCAAACACTAAAAAATTTCAAAGTTTAGATGAAATGGATAAAATCTAATCTAAAAAATATTGAGGTGATAAAGATCTTACCTCCTAAAAATCCCATACCTTAATTACTGTGCAGGTGAATTCTACCAAATTTTGAGGATTAATTCTTTTCTTATACAAGAAAAAGTGAAAACTCTTTATGAGGGTAGTAGTCTTAATTTCAAACCTTGATTAAATTCAAAAGGAGACTTTAGGAAATCATTTCCCTTATCAATATAGATGAATGGATCTATTTAACTGTCTTTATCCAAAGAATATTCTAGAGGAGTGATATATCTTGATCTAATGGAGTTCAGGCAAGGAATCCAAAGGTAGGTCACCTAAAAAACAAGTACCAATATAATTCACCATCTTAATATTTGAGAGAAGAAAAAATGTTTTTCTCATTTGATTCAAAAAGTATTTTAGAAGTTTTAGTATTCATGGTATAAACTCTTATCAGAGTTATAGATATTTAAGAAAACTTTATATGTGTGCACTGAAATCTTAAAAATGTTTTATGTACTTGTTCACATGTAATCAAAGTCAGGTAAATGATGTAACAGAACTGACATGTACCTTTTTTTTCCCCTCTTCCCCCCTAACATGTACTCTTTGCTCAGTTTCAGCAATAACCAGCACATGGCACCTTTTTAATCTAAGCTCACCTGTGCCCTCCCACAGACATACTTTTTTCCTGGCCTGCAGATTATTTTGAAGTAAATTGTAGATAGCATGCATTTTCATCATAGATACTCAGTTATGTAGCGTTTTTTTTCTACAACCATTAGCATAATTTTAAAAGTTAGCACTTAAGTCCTTGCTATTATCTAATATCTAGCCAGAATTGACTCATAAACATGCATTTAAGATTCCCACTTTTTATTTGGCTGTTAATCCTATCATAGCTTCTTAGCTGTTTTCACTTATGTGATGAAGTAACCAGGTAACTTATCCTGTGGAATTTCCCATATTCCACATTGGACTGACTATGTTCCAGTGGTGTTGTTTAAGGTTTCTTTGTTCCCTGTATTTATTCTAAACAGGTAATTAGGCTTGATTAAATTATTTGTCAGAGTTGGGGTTCTGGGGTAAGGGAATAATAACTTCATAACTGTTGATGTTACTTCTTAATTCTTCGTATTAGGGAGACATAGCTTGGCTACTTTTATTTCATTACAATTGATCAGTGGATTTAGGTTCCTAGCAGATGTAGCCATTAGGTCTCCATTAGCCCTTTTACCTAAACATTTCAGCATTCACTGTTGCTGGTGGCATAGATCAGTAGGGACAACCAATTGCCTTTATTAGCTAGATTTTCATTAAGGAAACACAGTCCTTCACCAGTTCTCTGATAGTTCTGAGATACAGTTTATATAGGAAAGGCAAGAGAAATGCTTGATTCTTTCTTGGAGGGCATTTTTTAAGAAAACCTATAATGAACATAAAGCTTAATGGAGAGCCATAAGATTTTATACACACACACACACACACACACACACACACACACACTGTAATCTCTAGAGCAAGACAACAAACTATCTTGCGTTTATCTCAAAACTCAGCATTCTTTTCGTTATCCGTAAACAGCAAGAAAATGAGATTTTAAAAATATGTGTATCATTAGAATAGCAAAGCCTAGAAAGTACCTAGATATTAATGTAGTCAAGAATACAAAAGACTTCCCAAGAAACTTTAAAACTTAAAGGATATAGAAAATAATTGTGAATGTGAAAACTTAATCTTACATGAATTTAAACTTCTGAAGTTTGTCAGTAAGTTCTAACAGTCAAAACTTGAGAAACTCTCTAAGCTTATCCCAAATGATGTCTGGAAGAATAAAGAAGTCTATGAATAGCTTAGCCTACCAAATAGTAGTAAGTCCTGCAAAACTATTAATGCAGTCTGGTATGGCATAAGAATAAACTGATAGCTTATTTGAACATATCAGAGATCTTAGACATAAGCCCAAGAAGGTGTAGGAACTGAACATAAAAGTGAGACTACAGTCAGTAGGTTAAGGTTAGATTGTTTGGTAGATAGTGTTGGAAAAAGGATTTATGTGTGTAAATTTCATTTTATTAGAATAGAGATTGATTAACAAAGGACCCAATGGGCAAAATAAATACACAAGTTGCAAATGAGTTACAATATTTGCAATGATTTGCAAACATTAATATCCTCTACATAATACAGAGTACCTCCTGCAAATAAGGTAAAAAGAGCAGGGAAAAATGGGTAAAGGACATTAACATTCACAGAAAAGGAAACTTTAAGAGCAATAAGCAAATGAAGAGTTACTCAAATACTTTGGCAATCGGAGAAATGCAATTAAAACAGTAAGCTATGCCTGTAGGTGGCAGCCTAGGAAGCCAAGACTGGGGCCAGGGATCACGGTTCGAGTCCCGCCTGAGGCACATAGTGAGACCTAGTCCCAAAAAAATAGCTGGGTGTGGTGGTGCATGCCTGTAATCTCAGCTACCTGGGATGCTGAGGCTGGAGATTGCTTGTCCATGGTACCCCGGGTAATGTGAGCCTGTGGTTCCATGGGCAAAAATAGCAAGATCTGGTCTTAAAAAATAAAAAATTAAAAAACAACAACAACAACAATAAGCTATTATGTTGAGTATGTTAGACTATATTAGAAAACTAGGTAAAATCAAGTGCTGATGAAGATGCAGGACTGTAGTGTGCCACAGTAGTGTAGCAATGTGCAACCACTCTAGATAGTAGCAAAGCTTTCAGGCTAAGAATGTGTATGTATAGCTGACTTTTGAGTTTATATGCCAATGAAGTTTTCATATAGAACCATATAAGAACACTGACAGGAATGCTCATTGCAGCATTGTTTGTGCTAGAAAGGCTTCCAGGGCAGGTGTAATAGAGTGATAAAATGTTCTTGATACATGTCATGGTATCTTATGGAGCAATTAGAAGTAGCAGTCAGATGTACACCAAAAAATGAGTGAATTGTGTTACTAAGTTGAAAAGAAGAACAGAGATGTAAAAAACAGCAAGATTTGCATACAATATAAGTTTTGCATTCATTAAAAATTCTTATTTTCAAAAACATTATGCAAGAACATACACAAACAAAAAGGCCTATAATAAGCACAGTAGACTATTTGCCTGTAAGAGTATAGGAAAGAGGATAAGTAGAAATTTATAAAGGTTTTTGTGAAGCCCCTTGTCATTTCATGGAATTATAGTGATTCTCTTGTTAAAGATTATCTACAAATACAGATGACTGGCAGGGTGAGAGCAAGTGAAATAACTGGGGGCACCAACTCACCGGCTTGGTGCAACATTTCCCCCTGTCAGATATCTTGTCAACTATGTCAGGAGACTTGTGTCAGTCTGCATCCTGGAACACCGAAGATGTTAAAATTCCCCTTTTATTCAGTTAAAGTTTAAATAGAAATAGAAGTTCTGATTTTTTTTTTTTTAATCACTGCTATCCTCGTTGACATACTGCCTTGCCTGGGGGCGCACACACTACTTCTAAAAACCCTTCTTCTAAAGCATCTCTTTAGAGGAAATTATATGAAGTCTTACGATAGAGACATAGATCTATATATCTGTAGCTTGAAGATTAATATAGATTTTAAATCTACTCCCCATACATCTGAGTGCTTACTATAAAATATGATTTTCTGGATCTTATAGAAATTCACTATTGTAGTAATGTGTATGTGTGTTTTTAAAGACTACCAAATTTGCATCCAGTATGAGAAACAAGATTCTTAAACTTAATTTCATTAATCAAAGATCTGACAAATCTTTGGAAATGATATTTCCTTTCTCTAACACCAAGATACTTTATAATTCTAGCTCTTAAAGGATGGATTCCAATTTGAAATATGTTGTGAAATATACAGTTACTTTATGATGCTCTGATTTTTTTCTTCTTTAACTTTACAGAGACTGTGCAGTTGATCCAACTTGTGTTTTATGCATGGAGTGCTTTTTGGGAAGTATTCACAGAGACCATCGATATAGGGTTAGTAATGTCCACATAATAACCACATCCAATATTGAACTTTATGCTAGGTACCTTTTTTGAAAATTCCAAGATTTAATATTACAATGGAGCGAGAGTGGCTTAAGCAGTGTGGCATTTAAACAGCATTAACCATGTAATGGCAGTGTATGGAAATGAATGCTGACTCCAGACTTCCAGAACACCTAGCTTAAGGACAACAGAGATATCAGATCTTCCTCCATTTTGATTTTCAACTGGATTGTTTTTGTTTCACTGATTTTTTTTTTTTTTTTTAGTGTTTACTGTCTTTATGAGTCCAGGTTTAAAAGATTACCAAGAATTACGATAAAAGTGTGAGAAGGTTTGAAGGGAAAATGTGTGAGGAAAGAAGTGAACAGAAGTGGCAGGATTACTTAAGTTCTAATCATTGGTCAGCTATAGAAGATTCATCATTTCTTAATTAAAGAGTTATCTACAGCCTAAGACCAATCAGTCTTCCTATTTTTCCCACTGCTTTCCCAAAAATCAGGTATGTTTGCTTTCAAGTTAGGAATACAGATTATTCTTAAGCCTTGTCCTGGCTTCTCTTGAAAATTGAAAACAACCATGGAGATTTAAAAATTAAGGAATTCTTACTAGCTGGAACTTTCACCCTAATCTCAAATAAATTGGTAGAGAAACATATTATACCTTGTTGCTAATTTAGTAGCTGCTGGCTTAGGAGTTATCTTGTTTGTTTGTTTGTATTCACTCTACCTGAATGTTGCTAGTAATGAACTAAAATAGGTACAAAATTGGATTCCTTGCATTTTTGGATGTTTTCTTTATTTTCATAAGTCAGTAAGGGAATCCCAGTTTTCAAGTAACTAGTGTACACATCTTTAGTAACCAAAATAAGTATATAGTCTATAGGACCCAGTTGTCCTTTTCTAAATGGTTGCTTGCCATGTTTCTTGGAATATATCTTTGCAGCCCCTGGAAATAACTGTCACTAGTGGAATAACATTAATGATATTGTGATGCATGACATACTTTACTTAGAATATTACAGGGCTTATCTGAAATTTCTGCATCAAATACTGATTCCTAAACTCTTCCCTAAGGAAAAGCAGAATTGCAGTCTATCAATTATGAACTAATATGTTGTCTTGCCCGTTCCTTCAACCATTGTCAGATCATAAGGAAGTATGACTATCCCACAGATGGCAAAAGTTTTTATCAAGCAGCCTACTTTTATATTTCCTATGCTTTCTTTCTTCTCAAAGAATGGCTGTTCAGAGGCTGTTAAAAAAAGAAAAATAAACAATTTCTGTAGTTTTTTGTTGGTCACTTTCTCTAATACAGATGCAGCACTCTTAATAAATTTTAGGAGACAACAACTGTATGAATTTTTATAACCTGCTAGCATAGATGCTGGCATTATACCAGGTTAGTCAAAACCCAGCAGAAAACCCTTTTGAGGTTCCTAGCTAAGGAAGTCATGTCGGTGGACTGTTTTTGCCTATTTAAAATGTAGTCTGCTAGACACCATAAAGTAGCTTATTTTATTTTGAAATCACTTAAATTAGCACCTGGGCATATTTAAAGTAAGCTTTAAAATATTGAGAAATTTGAAATTTAGTTTTATTCCTTCAAAGTAGTTTAGCTTTTCAGCAATGTTATTTCCTTATTTCTTATTTATAATCTGGTAGCCCTCAGTAAATACTTACTGACATTATAATTTGCAATTTTTTTTTCAAGATGACAACATCAGGAGGTGGAGGTTTCTGTGACTGTGGTGATACTGAAGCTTGGAAAGAAGGTCCTTACTGTCAAAAACATGAACTTAACACCTCTGAAATTGAGGAAGAAGAGGTAAAAACATTTTCACAAAGTTGGATTTAAGAAAATACTGTTTTAACCATCAGTGTGAAATATTTTCAGACATGGGAATTAGGTTTTAATACAAGAAATGGATAAGCAAAATTGTCACCAAATGTACTTTCAAAGGTCTTTGCATTTTATGAGGGTCACATCATTACTAGCAGTATATACTTGAAGTTCTGGTAATTTGTATTAATTCAGATTTTTTTATCTTTGCTTTTGTTTTAAGCATATTTGTGATTTTTTTTTCAAGTTCTTATTTACTATTAAAGGGATTACTTTCACTTTGTATGTAGACCAGTTATTTGTTATTGTATTTTTCGTAGAAGTATATAAGACTTCCTAGAGCAGATACCTTTCTTTTTATATAACCAGACATTGGAGCCAATGCTAGTCATCATCTCCTGGTAAATCAGTGGTTTTGGATACATGCTGGGACCAAGCGTAGAGATAATAACTCGGTGCAAATAATGCCTTCTCCAGCTGTAAATACGTGCTTTCTTTTCTTTTTTTTTTTTTTTAAGAGACTGGTCTTGCTATGTTGCCAAGGGTTGTCTCAAACCCACAGACTCAAGTGATCCCCAGCTTCAGCCTCCCAGGTAACTGGGATTACGGGCGCTTGCCACCACACCTGGCATAAATACGTGCTTTTAAGAATTGTTGATTCTCTTTTCTTTCTGTGATACTTGTAATGTTATAGTGGACTCTCACTAAATAAATCAATCTGGTATTAGTGACATTTTGATACTGATTCAAAGTTCTTGTTTCATATTTTATTTTTAAATGGCAGAGAGGTGAGTATATCCAAATTACTTATACATTGTTAGCCTGGCTGATATAGATTTAGGGCTAGTGGACATTAATGATCCTTCCTGTGCACATACCTTATGGGTCTCAAAACATAATGACAAGATTTATAGTATGGGGCAGGTTTTTTTCGATTGTGCTCTACTATGTTTTGGAAAGATCAAAATTTGTGTAAAATGATTCAGTGCTATGGAAAACATTTTATTGTGTCATTTGCTCTGTGCTCTGTCTGGGATTTACCACAGGGAGATTCCAGGTTTTCTAGGTTTAAAATTTCTTCAGTTTTCTGAGAGCTGCTCCAGTTTTTTTAAATTTCTTTTATATATTGTTTAAGGTTCTGTATGTAAAAATACAAGCTAGACAAAGATATATTTGAAAAGAAAGAGTTGTGCTTTTTAAAAAACTGAGAATTAGTATAAAACTTTAGGACGAAGAAGAAAATTTTTGCAAATCAAATAACATTAAAACTCCAGTATCTGTAACGTATGCCTTATAACTCAACAGAGAGCCCTATTAAAAATGGGGAAAGATTTGAAGTTGGACATGGTGGCACATGCCTGTAATCCCAGCCAGCTACTTGGAAGTCTGAGGCTAGGGATCGCTTGAATCCACAGGTTTGAGACAACCCTGGGCGACATAGTGAGACCTAGTCTCTTTAAAAAAAAAAGGGGGAGGAGGGGAGATTTGAATAGTCACTTCTCCAAAGAAGATACCATACACGTGCCCAAAAAAACACTTGAGAATGTGCATAGCTAGGAAATTGCAAATGGAAACCAAAATGTGATACCACTTCATACCCAATAAGATGATTATAATTAAAAATATGGAAAATTTAAAAAATTATGGAAAATAACAAGTTTTGATAAAGATGAAGAAATTGAAGATGGAGAAATTGCTATTGGGAATGCAGATATGATTCATACTATAGAAAAGTCTGACTCTGAACGTGTGAACATAGAAGTCCAGCATTAGCCTGTGATTTTTTTCCCCTAAATACCCAGAAGATTTGAAAACAAGTGTTCAGATAACTACATGTACATTAATGTTTGTAGCAGCACTATTCAACAATAGCCAAAAGATGGATAGCCAAGTCTGTCAGTGGATAGATGGATAAACAAATTGTAGTATGTACATACAATGTAATAATATTACTCAGGCATGAAAAGGAAAGAGATATTAACACTGACATATGCTGCAGTGTGGATAACATGCTAAATGAAACAAACCAGACACAAAAGGTCACATTGTATAATTGCATTTATATAAAAACATCCAAATTAAATAAATCTAGAGACAGAACATACAGGTGATTGCAAGACAGGGAAGAATAGAATGGGGGAAAACTGCTTAATGGATAAAAGCATTCATTTGAAGTGATAGAAATGTTTTATAACTAAAGATGGTATTTGTACAATATTTATAAATATACAAAATACCACCAAGTTGTTCACTTTAAAATGGTTTATATTCTGTGAATTTTACCAAAATTATTTTTAAAAAAGCTTTAGAACTTCTGTTACCTTTTTATCCTTTAGGATTGAGTATAAAACCTTAAAAAAAATTCCAAGAAAAATTATAACCCTGCCTTCAATTACTCTATTGACTTAATTGTCATGTATTAGTAGAGTAGTTTTCAAACATTCAGACTTGACAGAACTTTAAGAAGATGCCAGAAAGGTCGCCTGTCTGACTGAAATTACATAGTGCCCCTGGAGAATATATATTTGAGAAACTGACAGAAAATAAAACCTGTGTACACTTCCATTTAATTCTTATATAAGAATTCAATTAAGTGAAATGAGGTCTTCAGAATAATGCTATAAAATATTGAAAAGATAACTTTGTGTTTAGCTTATTTGGTGTCCAGTCAATTCGTACAAATACTGAGATTTTCTGCATTCTGTGCCTGAAAGAGAATAAAACTATTTGGAATGTATGTTTTTAGTCTATCATAGAGTTTTTATTGGATGCAGTCTTTTCTGTTAAATATTCAACTTGCATCTTAAGAAGCTGGAAAAAGTTGATAATATACTTCTGTAGGAATAATGTTTAGAAATTCCTCAGGTATTTTCAGCTCTCAGCATTTAGGTTGAGACATTTCTTTATTATATGGTTCAGGGATCAGCACACTATGGCTCCACTGGCCATATCTTACCTGCATCCTGTTACTGGCATCACCACAGTTTAGCAACAGTTTTTATATTTCTCAAATGGTTGAACAAAATCAGTAGGATAGTGTTTTATAGTGTATGAAAATTCTACAAAATTCAGATATTGGTGTCCACAATTAAAATTTTATTAGAATAAGCACAGTTGATTGATTATGTCTGTAGTTGATTTCCCAATATAATAGCAAGGTAAAGTAGCTGTGACAGAGACCCTTCAGCCTTTAAAAACTAAAAAACGTACTATGTGACCTTTTTACAGAAACAGTTTCCTGACGCCAGGTACACACTTATCAGAAGCATTCAAGTGTTTATTACACCAGTTCCTCCTTACTCAGTACATAGCATCTCCCATCACTGTGACTGCAGCAAGTACCCAGCCAGGTTTCCAAATGGGCCCTTAGGCTTAGCGGGTGAGTAGGGTGGGGGTGGGGTGGTAGCTCTCCTAGTGTCTGTCTCCTTTGTTGACATTTACAAGAACCTTAAGAATTTTTCTCAGGTCTCTGCGCTAGGAAGTATGCTATACTTCCCTTGATGTGAGTCTGATAATTGTTTTTGTCAAGGCTTCTGGGAAACAGAGCCAAATGTTTGGAAATACAGCCTATCTTACAGGTGCTGAGAGGAAATTCATCTTCAGTTTATTCTCCTACTGTTATTTTCCTTTTACCTGCTTTTTCTACATCTGTTTTTCTTCTTCTTCTTTTTTTTGGTACATCTGTTTTTCATTGCTATTTTATTATACTGGTTGTATGCTAAAGTAACTGTAAATTCTTTTTGGAATGAATTTTAATCCAATAACAAAATATTAACTGGAAGAACAACATCTGTAAAGATTTTAGTAATCTGATATTTCCACTTGTTAGTGCTGCTCTCAGTTAAATGCAGATCAGTGATTTTTTCATAGCTAGATATTCTTCATAATGCTATGTTTGGTCTCTCTCATTTAAGTCTCAAAATATCCCTGAAAGGTGAATACTGCTGTCACCAAAAGTTTATGGTTGCAGAAGCTTGACTTTAGAGAGTTTACAAATCTTGTTCTAAGTGTCCCACACAGTCCATACAGGGCCAGGGCTGACACCTCAGTAGTATTGACTATAGTAATAGAACTCTTTAACTGTACATTACAGTAGTTTTAAAGAACATTTTTAGCACTGGAATTGTTTCTTAAATAAAATTCCTATTAACAAAACAAAAGTAGCACTTATTTTGTTAGTTGAAATGTGCATTAACTCAGTTGTTGAAATAAGTCAGGTTTTGATGACTGATGTCTAATTTCTACTTTTAATTGGTCAGTGTGAGAAATCCTCATTTAGTTTTTCATGACAGCAGTTAAAATTTTGTTACATGCTTACATTTTAAAAGTTCAAGCATTATAGAAGTATATCACATAAATGTTAAAGTTCCCCATAATTCCCATTGCCGTCTGTGGTAACACTGAGAACTTTTTTAATGGCATGCTTTACATTCTTCTAGTTTTAAAGAAGAAAAAGTCAAAATTGACTCTATGACAAATGCTTCTATGATAAATTCTCTAACATAAAGAACTACAATTTTAATTGTTAATGCCTGGTAAGCTAGGCCAATTGTTTATTCATTTCAGCTGACAAACTGATTTTAAGCAGACCTCTTTTTTAGCACTTAATTTACTGTTGTACATATGAGTAGATTTGTATGACCTCGCTTCTCAACACTGTAGAAGTAATTTTTAGTCAAATACTTTTTGAAGAAGTTAAAATGTATGTACAACGATGGAGGAAGAATCTGTTTTCCTAAGCCTGTCTCAACCCCAAATTACTAGTTGGCAAATATGTACTATAACATATTTAGAGTGTGTCTTTATATGCCTGTTCAAAGAAAATGGGTAGTTAGATATTTTTTAACGGACAAGTAATTTGAGTGGAAACATCTCTATCATACCCTGGAATTTTGTAGACTAGCATTTGGACAGTATCAGTTTAGATTCTCATGTATTAGCATTTGTTTCCGACCCAAACCATTTAATTCTTGTAAGTCCTGATTTAATTTCTCAGTCCTCTAAATTTATAGACATTATTATAAGAAATTATTGTATACTGAGCTTGTCACCAAGGGGCTGAGTTTGATTCTGCTTCTATTTTGGTGTAGTGCGAGCCTCATATTATTGATATTTGCTCTTATGAATCCCTACAAAGAATAAATTCCAGCTTCTTTTGTGTACAATGGTTCCAGTGTGTTAATGATTCTAAAGTCTACATAAGAAATAGTAATACATCTCGCTAATAGGAAAAAAAAAGACCTGATGAAATATAGTCTGTTGAGAATAGTTACAGGTAAAAATTGATGTAAGAAATTTGAAAATTCTTTTTCCTACATTTGCCAAGCCCTAGAACCATCTCCTTTTATAATCTTAATTCTTTTTCCTCCACTTTATAAATTCTCCATTTATTCTATACCAACCTTATCTTGGTGAAACTATATGTAAATTTTCTCTTTCCATATGTATATTTACAAGAATGTGTTGATACCCATTCCATGATATTGGGACAAATTCCTTTTGACACTCTTTAGCCACTAAGCTAATTAGTGTGTTTAGATTAAAGAAAAGGCAGGTAGATTAAAGACTGTATAAAACATGTTTACTGAAAGATACGGTGGTCAATTAAGTGTATGTTTATAGTGATCAATTAAGTCTATGTTTATAGTGATACTTTTTCCTATTAATCTAGAATTTATTGACTATTACATCTAATGTAAGGTTCCCAGTACATACATATACATCGTGTCCTTCTGAGGACAAGCAGACAAGTGATACTGTAACTATCAAAGAGGAATTGTGGCCAGGCTATCAAAGAGGAATTGTGGCTGGGCATGGTGGTGCATACCTGTAAGCAGCAGCCTAGGAAGCCGCAGCTGGGGCCAGAGATCGTGGTTCGAGCCCCACTGGGGGCATGTAATGAGCCCTAGTTACAAAAAAATATAGCTGGGAGTGGTGGCGTGCACCTGTAATCCCAGCTACCTGGGAAGTTGAGGCTGGGGATTGCTTGAGTCTGTGGTACCCCTGGCAACGTGAGCCTGTGATTCCACAGACAAAAATAGCAAGACCTAGTCTCAAAAAAAAAAAAAAAGAGAAATCGTCAGTTTTCTCTTGACTTCTCCCCTTCAATATCCTCAAACTCAAATTTTCCTTTTTACTGATAAAACAAAGTATTGCTTATCTGTCTATGACATTCCTTTGTTAATTCTGGAAGTTGGAGATATGAAACTACCACAAAATGGTTTGATGTTAAGTTTTAAGAACCCTCGAACACTGTCATAAAATTTTTAGATGTATTCATTAGAGTTGGAGTGCCATTGATTATTTTGATTCAGTAATTGAAGTCAATATTAACATTTTAGGAAGGTGGATTTGGTAGGTTAGAATGTAGAGGATCAAACTTGAAGAGAAGCTGAAGTTTTTCACTCAACTTTTGACTCTAGTATTTTGAGTGGAGACCTAATGAGAAAGAGGAGGATCTGCAGCTATTTAACACTGTTGCCTTTTTGTTGTTCTTTCAGGATCCTCTTGTGCATTTATCCGAAGATGTGATAGCAAGAACTTACAACATTTTTGCTATTATGTTTCGGTATGCAGTAGAGATATTAACCTGGGAAAAAGAGAGTGAACTGCCAGCAGATTTAGAAGTGGCGTAAGTACAGCACGTTTTTCTTTGTGTTTGCTTAAACTCAATTTTAACCATTTGATTCCGACTCCTTAAATTAGCTTAAATATAGCTAGGATAGAATATAATCTTTTATTTCCTTAATAATTAGTTTTCAGCAGATGCATGACGTTGATTTTTTTTTAACTTTTAAATATATGCTAGCCACCTTACTGGAAGAGGTCTCTTCCTGTTGGTTGATTATTTTAACTGGCTTACCTATATTGAAGTCCATCAAGGTTCTGCCACTGCTTTCAGGCACAGTTTGCTCTTCACTGTCTGATAAAACTGGTAGGTTAACCATACAGTTCTTTTTCTTTCTTCCATCAGATCTGATTAGGGAATGAGCTGCTCTGTCTAAGTCAGTTTTCTGGTTTGAATAAATGCTGAGAGCCAGGCACGGTGGCGTGAGCCTGTAGTCCCAGCGCTGAGACCAGGAATTGCTTTAGTCAGCAGGTTTGAAACTACTCTGGGCAACACATCAAGACCTAGTCTCTAAAAAAAAGAAAGAAAGAAAAAAATAAATGCTCACATTCACTTTTACCCATTTTTTCTAAGTTATTCTGCACTTTGTGCTGCTTATAGTATATAGCTGAAATTTTTGGCATTTGTACTTTGATTATTAAGGAGGTTGCAAACCTGTGACCAGAGTTGGAGCTGCCATAGCTCAGTTGTCCTTGTGAATGCACTCCCCTTAAGCAACCTTGGCTTTTATTACTGTCTAATTCTACCCAAACTTCATGGAATTATATTCAAGTTAAGGCTGAGTGCAAGATGAAGAATATAATGGTATGGGTTTTGTTTTTCGTTTTGGGGGTTTTTTGTTTTGTTTTTGTTTTTTCACTTTTTCAACAGTGTTTCAGATAATTGGCTTGTGGGTTAAAATGCTTTTTAATAAAATGAAAGGTTGAAAATGCTGAAAATTACTTAGTACTTCATGACTTTTTCTTCAGATACTTCAAGTTGGAACTATTGATCTAAGACCTAAATTTAGACCCTAGAGAAAAGAAGAATTTCATTTTTATTTATTTGTTCCGTTATAGGTTCAGAGCCATCAGCATAACAGAAAAAGAATCCAACTTCTTGCACTGTTTTCCCATCTTAGTAAATCACTTTCCATTTGGTTCCTTTGATAAAATTGCTCTACTTTTCTTTATTTCCATTACTTCTAGCCTAAATCAAATTAATTTCATCCTTGGGTAACAGTCTCTTAATAGGATTGCCATATCCTCTTTGCCAAAGGCAAAGTTAACCATTTCTCCTATTTCAAAGCCTTGATGATTTCTGCCTCTCCATGCTAATCTACACTATCTCCTTTCTCCCTCTGCTCTAGTTCCCAATATTTACTTTTGCTACCTTGGAGCCTATACTTTTGCCTTTCTTTAGCCTGAGGTTTCTCAGTCTTGGCACCCTTGACCTTTTGGATAAAATTTATTCTTAGCAGTATTCTGTCCACTAGATTCTATCTAGTAGCCCCTTATCCACTAGATCCCAAGGGCACTCCAGTCATGACAACCAAAAATGTCTCCAGGCATTCTCAATAGACATCCTGTGGGGCAGCAGGGAGGAATTGCCCCCAATTAAGAAACACTAGTAGTCAGTCTGGCTTAGGTATCAGATTACTTTAAGCTTTAACCTGTTTTATCCTGCTCTAGCATCCTACTTTTCTTGATAAACCAGTTCATATAGAATTACATTTTTTTTAAATTATATTTCTGATACCTGTCTTTCTCACCAGATGTATATCATGAGCTAAGATCATGGATGACTACATTACAGATATGTGTATGCCCAGTGTGTAGTACATTCTCAAGAACAAAGTATGTCCTTAATAGGAAAACCTGGAGCAAGATAATATTCAGATGAATAATATAAATGTTTTTTCCTGCAGAGAGAAGAGTGACACTTACTATTGCATGCTGTTTAATGATGAGGTTCACACCTATGAGCAAGTTATCTATACTCTTCAGAAAGCTGTTAACTGTACACAAAAGGAAGCTATTGGTTTTGCAACAACAGTAGATCGAGATGTAAGTAATTTTGTTATACTCATGTTCTATAGTAAACTAAACTTCTACCAATGAATTAGTCTAAAAATTTAAGTCAAAGAATGTATGTCCAGGGTACTTGTTTTTTATTTCACTTGAATATTGGCTTAAATATGAATAATATAAAAATATACCCTTTTGTCAGATAGAAAGTTTAAGAGGAAAGTAGCTACAGTTACCCTCATTGTGCCATGGCTTAGAAATATTTAGTTATGAAAATAGACATTTTAACAGCTTGGAAAAAATAAATGTATTGTTTAAGAAAATGCACTTACAAATGCCTTGAAAATCTTAGGAGAGCTATGAAGGAAAGTATTTTAGTTTACTTTTTATCTATGAATAGAATGAAGTTTTGAAATTGACCAGAGCTGTATGCTCAAATTTGTTTGTTTACTTGTTCAGAATTTATTAAAGCTGAATATACACTTGCATGTCAACTTTAAATGTCATATATTTACAGGGACGTAGGTCTGTTCGATATGGAGACTTCCAATATTGTGAACAAGCTAAATCAGTAATTGTGGTAAGTCATTTTAAAACATATTTAGAATATTTTTTCATTATTTTAAACTAGTTTTGTATTTTGGCTTTTGTAAACACATTTTTCTGCTTCATGAATGTAAAATTAACATGAACCAGAAGTCATATATAAAGATCTGTTTCTTAAACATACATTATTATTTTATCTAGTTTTTTAAAGTTGTATCATATTTATAGAGAAAATATTTAAGTGAAATGTGTCTTTTCTGTTTTCCTATTTCTCCATCAGAGATGTGTTAGAAGTTTTTTGCTGTTTGTCTTATTTTGTTTTTGATAGGGTTTCATGTTACTTTTTAGGAATTAAACTGGCCTTTAGCACCAAGATTAGAATTCAAGGGAAGTTGTTTCTTGGTACCTTAATAGCAAGGTATGCTGCATATCATAATAGAATTTAGTGTGTTATTTCTTTAAAAGAAAACTATAATCCTCATGTGGAAATATTTTTAAGAAGTTAGAATTTATGATCTTTATTCTCTGTAACTGCATTTTATGTAAATGTCTCTTTAAAAATAATTTTATATATTATGAAATACTTGAAAAACACAGGTAAAGATAAAAAACAAAGAATGCCTGTGTGCTTATTTTAAATGAAATATAGTAGAAGCCACTGTATTATCCCTTCTTAATCTCATTCCTCTTCTTCCTTAGATATAGCTACTTTAATTAAATCACTGTTCATTTTTGCGCATGCCTTTGTACTTCCTTTATTTAATATCTGTCAATCTTCTATGTATTGATTTGCAGACCTTTAAATGCTATATATCAGGATTTATCCTGAATGTACTTTGCCTTTTCATTTCAAGGTTGTTTGTAGATGTCTTGTTAATACATATACCTGTATAGTATTTCATTGATGACTGTAACATAATTCCTTAGTTTTACTACTGAAAAATATTAGGTTATTTCCCATTTTGCTAGTGCTAACGGTCTTGCAATGGGCATTATTTTCTCCCCTACTTGCTTGGCTGCAAGTCTCTCTAGGGTATATTCAAGGAAGTAAAATATTTTAGTTGTTAAGATATGCACATTTTTGGCTTTATATTTTTCCAAATTAGCCTCCAAAATGGTGACTGATGCATATTCCCACTGGCAGTGTATGAGACTTCCATTTCTCCACAAATTTGTCAAAACTGTATATTGTCAGATTCTCAAATTTTTGTCAATCTATTCATATTCTTTATACACATTTCCTTTTGCATTAGTCTTTTTCTTACTCATTTATAGGGGTTCGTTACACAAGCAGAATTATGATCTTTAGTTGCAATTATCTTTCCTCTATATGTGACTTATTTTAAGTTTGTGATGCCTTCCACTGAGCAAAAGCTTTATGTTTTAAGTAGCCCAATTATATCTTTTTCTTTATGATTGGTGCTTTTGGGTCTTTAAGAAATTCTTCCTTGATAACAGGACACTTTCAGTTAAATAATGCATCATAATCTGACGTGTGGTTGTGTAAAATATTCCCATTCTCAAGAAATGTACACCAGAGGGTATATAGATGAGAGCTATGATGCACATAACTTCTCCTTGGTTGTTCATTTTTTTCAAAATGTCCTAATTTTGAAAAATTACCTGTCTGTGTGTGTACAGGTTCATATTTTAAAATGTGCATGCATGTGTATCTCTGTCCAGGTATACAGAAATATAATATGCAAATTATAAAGTAATTAGGACAAAATGTTTATAGTGATGAATCTGGGTAAGGAAGAGGGTGTATTGCTTTACATAATGTTGTTTCATAACTTCTTGTATATCCAGTAGATTTGCTTTAACTTTTCCTACTTAAAAAAATTATTTGTAATCTCTGGTAGTGTTCACATAGACTAGAAAGTCCGGAAATAGATACTGATATGAAGAAAATCTAGGACACTATGAACACATCCTAAGAGAGGGTGAGAGCTTCTTAACCAAAATTAGAGAATCCCTACAAATTGGATAAGAAACACTGTATAGTCCATAACAAAATTAGGAGATAAATTGCAGACTTAGAAAAAATATTTCAGACACAGATGATTTAATATTTTTGATCAAAAGAGCACACACATAGATTATCTAGGGAACAAGCAATACAATTTTAAAGTGGGCAGGGCATGGTGGCGCATGCCTGTAAGTGGCAGTCTAGGAAACCACGGCCAGAACCAGAGATCACAGTTTGAGTCCCACTCAGGGAGACATAGCGAGACCTAGTTCCCAAAAAAAAATAGCTAGACGTGGTGGTGTGTGCCTATAATCCTAGCTACCTGGGAAGCTGAGGCTGGGGATCATTTGAGTCTGTGTTACCTCAGGCAATATGAGTCAGTGGTTCTACGGGCAAAAATAGCAAGACCCAGTCTCAAAAAAAAATTTTTTTTTTAATTAAAAAAAAAATAAAATTTTAAAATGAATATTAAGAGGCGGTTACAACAGAGAAAATTTAGATGGTCAATAGACATGAAAAGAAAGTGACAAGGAACTTTGATACCATCAGAATAAAGAAATCAGAATTATAAATTACCTGGCTTACTGACATAAAGAATAGGAATGTTTGTGTAAAAGAAATTGCTATATTAAGTTTGGAAAAATCACCTGTCAGAATGTATTCCCTAGAAATAGAAGCATCAGTGTGGGTATGAAGATGTTAGATTTGCTTTTCTGATAATCAGAGGAGATAGGGATGCCCTTCTTAGAGGATGTTGAAATAAATCCACATCACAGAATGTTATACAGTCACTAACACTAGCAAAAATAATCACACAACAGGTGGAAATGTACAAGAGTCTGTATTTTGTCCTGTATTTTATAAATCCTAGTTTTGTAAATCAAATAAAAAGCTTTAAATATGTACATTTGTAATTTACAGAGATGGGGAAAATATGCAAAGGTGTATTATGTTAATGTGGGATATGGAGATGTATGAAGCAGGAATGGAAGGCTAATCCAAACAAAAAATTAAAGAGAGACAAATGCATATTAAATAGGAAGTATTGATAGGTTTAAATAGACATTTCTCCAGAGAAGATGTACAAATTGCCAATAAGTCCATCCATGAAAACAACTCAACATTGCTGACAATTAGGTAAATACAAATAAAAACCTCAATTAAATATCACCTCTTACCGACTAGAATGGCTATTATAAACAAAACAAAAGCAAAAACAAATTTATTTTGGCATGGATGTGGAGACAGTGGAACCCTTGTGCACTGCTGGTAGAAAGTGAAGTTGTGCAATCACTGGAAAACACAATGGTAGTTTCTCTGAAAATTAAAATAGAATGACTTCATCATCCAGCAATAATGCTTGTAAATGTGTACACTGACATTTAAAGCATCTCTCAGAGATATTTGTATACTTGTGTTGCCGATAGCCTAGCGTTGATGCAACTTAGGTGTCTGCCAGTGGATAGAATGGGTATTCAAAGTATGTATACATATAGTAAAATATTACTTACCCTTAGAAAGGAAGAAAATTCTAAAACATGTGCAAAATGGATGAACCTTGGGGAAATTATGCTAAGTGAAATAAGCCAGTTACAAAAAAAAAAAAAATGCTGGGTGATTCTATTTGCATGAAATACCTAGAGTGTTTGAGGGGTACAGAGTTCTGATTTTACAAGATGAAAAGAATTTTGGAGATTGCTTACTCAACAGTGAATGTAGATAACATTGTTGAACTCTGCACTTAAAAATGATCAAGCAGTAAATTTTATGTTGTATTTTTCACTATAGTTTTTGAAAGTACTGATAATAGCTGTGCAGTAAAATAAAGTAGGAATTTAATTTAAAGGCCTAAAGCAAATTTAAGCAGTTAAATCATTATCGTTGTAGGGCAGGTTTGCTAATATAGGAACAAAGATTTAAGTTACCAAACTTGTTTTATAAGAATCCAGAAACTCCTTCCAAACATTAAGCTCTAAAGCAAGCCGAGTAGTATTTTTCTTAAATGCATACTTAAATATTTTTCTGTGATGAGTATAGTTGCAATGAATAAAAATAACATTTTTAATAAGTCTTTTTAAAGTTTGTTTTCTTCATCCTGCCATTTCTTTTTAAGAGAAATACCAGTAGACAGACAAAGCCTCTCAAAGTTCAAGTTATGCATTCATCTATTGTTGCACACCAGAATTTTGGTTTGAAACTTTTATCTTGGCTGGGAAGTATTATTGGATATTCAGGTAGGTTCATATATGCTTGTGCTCCTTGACTTAAGAATGAGTTCTTAGGCCTTGGCAATAGCTTGTTTTTGTTTTGTTTTGGTGTTTTGTTTTTGTTTTTGTGGAGAGGTAATCAAATCTTTGCTTTAATTTCATATTTAAAAAACCACCTCTGGCTAACCTTATGCACAGAAAAACTGGTGTTTCCTGCAGTTTTGATCCACAGCATTTTTCACATGTACACAAAGAATTCCATGTTCAAATAAATGCAGAAGCCATTTTACCATTGGATTAAACAATTTTAAATGATTTTGTATACTAAGGAAATGTAAATGTTACAAATTTGATAAAAGAATTTTTTTTAAATGGAACGTTTTGTACATTCCTGTTCTGTTGAGCAAGGTCAAAATGCTATAAATGATCACTAAATAAAACCTAAATTATAAACAATTTAAAGGACAAAGTTCTAATTTTTATCTGTTTTCATTTTTTGGTTACTTAATTTGGGTGTTTTTGCTTTTCTAGTCTACCAACTAGTTAACCTTTTTAATGTAATGGTAACAGAATTAAGAAACCTCATGTCTAATGCCAAAAATACAAGTTGGTTTACAACATTGAAGAGTAAAATAGAAATAGATCTAAGAATAGATCTGAACTCTGTCTCATCCTGTTCCTTGGACAAGAGAGGTGGTTTGAATAAATGATATTTCATTCTCCACTCTGTTTAGCATTGCTTGACAAAAAAAACTTGATCTGAGAAACTTGTTACACAAACTTCAACAATGTAGCCTACTAGACACCTGGGCTCTGTGGTACAGAGTATTGCCTCTCTGTGGTGTGTCATTGGCTGGAAACATCATTATGCACCACTATCCTGCATACAGAAAAATGTTAAAACATTTTATTGAAAGGCCATTAGATCTTATGGACGTGAGGAAGTTTAGAAGCGTATTTGCTTGCCTTTTAAATGTTTGCAATTCTTTTTTTTTTCAAATTACAGTGTTTTTTATTGAAAACCTATATGTTAAGTACTGTGCTACTGTCTTTGTTTTTAGTCCTACAGCCTTCATAGCACTGAAACAATTTCTATTTTCTTTGAGATAATTTACCATCAATAAAGGCCTTTGCATGAATTATTCAGTATTTACACAAGGTTTTCTCTTTAGCCTCGTATATAACTTGTTTTTTGGTTTTTTATAATTAGATATTAATATTACCCCTTTTTTATGTGATTATTAGACATGTTTCTAGAAGACTAAAAACAGTATTTTCATTGTTATAAAGTATGAAACAAAATGTGTTGAGATTTTGGTTTTCTTAATGCTTATGTTAATATTTGAAAATTTTCTTTTTTTAAGTTTAGCATTTAGAAGATAGGGAAATTTGCCTTCCAGTGCCACTCACGTAGTAGATACACAGTGAATTTTTGTCTAATGAGTAAAAAACATTTTGTATAGTATTGATAAAATTCACTGGCACATATTGTAATACATAGCCATATGTTCTTTGTTTTAAATGGTCGCACAATTGTATAGCTACCTTCAGTTACAGAATATATAGCAATTTTATTGTAATATGGTTAATTAGCACAGGTGCTCTAAAAATATTTCAGTGGTTTTAAGGGTCCTTTTTCTGGATTTTTTGTTTGTTTGTTTTATAATGTAAGAAATCGACTCTGATAGGAAATATTTTGGCTTTCTAGAGTAGGAGTTGATATTTAGTGCATATTTGGGCCTTTATCCCTTTTTTTCAACAATGTTAATAAATAGTTAATATGTATATGTTTTAGGAATAAATTTGCCCTTTCATAAACATGTAAAACTCTATAGATACATTTGAATGTTTCTCCTGAAATGTCATTTTAAATGCTTAAAGTTACTGTTTCATGGCTCCCTTTCTTCCTGTTTTAAGATGGCCTTCGCAGAATTTTATGTCAAGTTGGCTTACAAGAGGGGCCAGATGGTGAAAACTCTTCTCTAGTGGATAGACTGATGCTTAGTGACTCCAAATTGTGGAAAGGTGAATCATTTTAACTATTTTTTCTTTTTAATTAAGTTAATACTGGTTTACAATTCTGTTTATCATCACACCCTCACCTAATACTTTTAGGCCACAGGGAAGCTTATGTAAATAACTGGATGTAAAACTTTTTTTTAATTAAATAATGTATTTTTATATATATTTCACATCTTTGTAGTCCCTGGGATTTACCCACCACCTCCCCTCCCTCCCTGTCCGCTCCCACTCATGCCTCCCCCGTAACCTTTTTTCTTTTTTTAAACCTAGGAAAGTACTCAGTAACTATGTTTATGATTTTTAGAACTGATCCATCAATCTTTGGAGAGAAAAATAGATTTTAGGTCCATGAGCCAAATTAAATGAAATTTATATCTTATTAGAAAATTACATGCAGAAAAACTGACTTTTTGAGAAGCAAATTACAAATTTTTTATACTCAAGAACATATGTAAGAGTTTTGATCTTGAGACTTAAAATAGAGTTGATTATGTAAAAACTTTGGAAATGTGATTTTTGGCGTGTTCAGTATGTCATTTTCTTATATCTGTCTTTCTGTAATAGGTGCTAGAAGTGTGTATCATCAGTTGTTCATGAGCAGTCTACTTATGGATTTGAAATACAAGAAACTGTTTGCTGTTCGATTTGCAAAGGTAGGTAATTTTCCCATTTGGAAGATGAACAAAACAGGTCATATACAAAATAACAGTATGTAATTTGAGATTATGCCCAGCTTTTGAAAATTAGTAGCTAGCAGTAATGTCACTATGCTGATTTTAAATTCTAAGAAACTTCATAAATAATCTTTTCATATTTTGCCAATAGAATAAAATTTTAGCAGTGAGGCTTTTGTTGTTCATCACCTATCATGATATTATGAATAGCTCTGTAGTACATTATATATAGTATGAAATAATACAAGAAAAATTTAAACCTATATAATCATTTATTGTCATTTCTATAAAAGTTTATTAAAAGATAATCTTCGCTGAAATGACATATACTAGGATGTGATTAAAACTTTTGATGTCATATTTGAATTATGGCTCCTTTCTAGCAGCTTTTTTTTAAGTTACTTGCCTTTTTTTTTTCTTTTTTTTAAATTCAACTGAGTAAGGAGTTTTCTTGGCTTTTTTTGGAGTTCTTAACCAAGGAAGCATCTAAGAGTTACTTGGGGAGCTCTTTCAAAATACATGTATTTGTGTTCAAATCCACTGAGACATTCACCAAGAGTGGAGTCCAAGTATATGTACTTTGAAAGAGCCATCAGAGGATTCTTTATGTATCCAGAGGTAACAGTCCGGTTTCGTCAGAGACAGTGTGATGCGGCTGTGGTTTTGCCCCACAGGTGTACAGTTACATCCTAGTATTTTAGTAGCTTTCACTCTTGTGTGAGCTCGTAAGCTGCCATTGTGCTCAAGACTTCAGCGACTCAATATTTATACAGAATTTTATTGAAAGAAATCATTCCAGTTACCTTTCTCAGAGTTTCCTCATTAACTCTCTCCAGCACTGACTTTTCATTATAATCCTTTAAGATTTGGTCAATGTGGATTAGAGGTGAATCTCCCCCTTGTTGTTTAGAATTACCAGCAGTTGCAGAGAGATTTTATGGAGGATGATCACGAGCGAGCAGTGTCCGTGACTGCTCTGTCTGTCCAGTTCTTCACCGCACCTACTCTGGTGAGTAGTGCTTGCCTTTTCTTTGTGACTGATAGTTGGCACTCCTTGCCTTTTTTTGCCTTCTAATAGAACTATGAGCGTTTGCAGAGTGATTTTGTGACAGATGACCACGACAGAGAGTTTTCAATCGCAGACCTCTCGGTTCAGATATTCACAGTTCCTTCACTTGTAAGTACTACAAGCCTAAGAAGAATGTTCTTGTTTTCCATTAAAAGAAATAAAGCCTTGAAATAGTAGAGGTTAAGATCTATGTATTCCTGAATAGAATATTTTATTGGTAAGTGACCAGACTTGAGCTATCTTTAACTGTAATAAAATAATCAAAAATAAAAAAAGGTAAAAGATAAAAAAATTTATCTTTGAAAATGTACTTGGGAGAGGAAAACTCATTTAAACTAAAGTTGATTGGTTTAACAGATATGTCCATTAGAAACAACACATATATATATATAATCTTATATTTTGAGAACCCCTCCCCTCCTCTCTCATAAGGAAGAGAATAGCTGAGATAATTAAATCGTAGTAATTGGGCATTCTTGTACTGGTTGCTTCAAGAAGAAGGCATTGTTGTATTTCAGTACTATTCAGTAATTAAAATTCATACCTAATTCATCCAACAGAAATTCGATGAATGCCTGTTACATATTGGGCACAATTCTAGGTTTTGGTAATACAGTGGTTAGTTAAAAATTGCAGAAAACCAGAGTTTGGTTGTTTTGAAGAAAAAAAATAGAGAAATCTGACCTTTTCCACAGTTCATAGAATCTCCAAGGAAGCTATCTTTGTGCAGTGTCATAAAGGAAGCCTATGCACAGGACCAGCACTGAGAGAGTCCTAAACTAGGAAGGAACATTTTCTATATCAGAAAGAGAAAGAAAACTAGTACAATTGAAGACTTAAGAATATGGAGTAAAATGACATCAGAAATGTGTAGGCAGGGATCAAATTGTATAGATTTAAGAGTATGCTACAGGTATATTACTATTAAGGTGTATCTTCCAGTTTCATGACTTTCTTCCTCAGATTACATGTTCAAACCTATAGTCTGTTCAGTAGAAGCTATTGCAAATCTATATGCTTTAATGAAGTATTATTACAGGCCAGTAAAAGTTTTGAAGTTTTAAGAGCATGGAAGCTATTGAAGAGTTTTAAGTAGCACTTAAACCATCACGTTTGTGGGCCTGGCACGGTGGCTCGTGCTTGTAAGCTTCAGCCTATGAAGCGGCCGGGGCTAGGGATCGTGGTTCGAGTCCCGCCTGGGGCCCGTAGCGAGACCTAGTTCAAAAAAAATAGCTGGGCGTGGAGGCGTGCGCCTGTAATCCCAGCTACCTGGGAAGCTGAGGCTGGGGATGGCTTTGAGTCCGTGGTACCCTGGGCAACGAGAGCCTGTGGTTCCACGGGCAAAAATAGCGAGACCTAGTCTCAAAAAAAAAAAAAAAAAAAAAAATCACATTTGTGATTTTTAAAAAAATGATACAGTTTGTAACTTGGAGAACAAGTCAGCAGGGGGGGAAAGTAAATATGGGATTGGACACTAATGCAATGATCCAGACCAAGACTGATGGTAACTTTAAATAAGATGATGGTAGTGAATGGCAGAGATATTTAGATGATAAAATCTACAGACCTGGCCAGTAGTTGGCTTTGAGAGATAGTGGATTTGGTCAGTGGTTTTGTAGTTAAGTTTGAGAAAAGAAGGTAAAGATGATTTCCTGGTTTCTGACTTATCATAACTGAGGGAGTGTTGTGCCACTCACATAGGGAGTTTTGGAGAATGAGTACAATTTGTGAAGCTGGCAAAGCAGTGCTTTGAGTTTAGTCAGGAGTGAATTTGAGAAGCCTCCATCAGTCCCATGTTTATTCAGGTCTGAGTTTCTTTACTCCATTGATCTGTTTGTCCATTTCCTTGCCAGGACCAGTTTAAATAATTTTAGTTTAATACTACATTTTATGTCTTATAAAGCTAAGTCTTCTTTGACTGTTCTTTTCCAAAAATTTCTTTATTATTCTTAAATTCCTCCCCCGCCCCCTTTTTTTAAAAGGTGAACTCAGAATCAGTTTTTCAGTTGCCAAAAAGTCACATTAGAATTTTGACTGAAAAAATAACATTTATAGGTAAATGTTGTTTTGTTTGTTGTCTCTTTTGCTGAACAGAAACTTTTTAGTTTTATATAGTCCCAGCTGTTTGTTTTCCTTCATTTTTTTGCCGGCCATAGTTGTTTCCCCAAATGGATTTCTGAGGCGAAATTCATGAAGGGTTTTGCCCAGGTTTTCTTCTGTGTATTTTATGGTTGCAGGTCTCACTTCCAGGTCCTTTATCCATTTTGAGTTAATTTTTGTACAGGGTGTGAGGGTGTTGTCCTGGTCCATTTTTTTACAAGTTTTGATCCAGTTTTCCCAGCACCATTTACAGAAGAGGCTATCCTTGTTCCAGGGTATGTTTTTTGCCCCTTTGTCAAATATTAGCTGACCATATATGTGTGGTTTTATTTCTGGGTATTCAATTCTGATCCATTGGTCTGTCTGTTTTTGTACCAGTACCATGCTGTTTTAAGTATTATGGCTTTGTAGTACAGTTTGAAGTCTGGAATAGTAATACCTCCGTTCTCTCTTCTGTTTGTCAAAAGGGTTTTGGCTATTCGGGGTCTTTTGTTGTTCCATATGAATTTCAGTAATTTTTGTTCTATCTCTTTAAAATATGTCATTGGTATCTTTATTGGAATTGCATTGAATCTGTAGGTGGCCTTTGGTAGTATGGCCATTTTGATAATGTTGATTTTTCCAATCCATGAACAGGGAATGTCTTTCCATTTTTTAACATAATCTTCTGTTTCATTTAAGAATGTTTTATAGTTTTCTTTATATAGGTCTTTTACGTCTTTTGTCAGGTTAATCCCCAAGTATTTGATTTTCTTTGGTGCAGTGATAAATGGGGTATTTTTTTTAACTTCTTCTTCTTCTGATTGATTCTTTGCATGTATGTATGCTGTTGATTTTTGTGTGTTGATTTTGTATCCAGCTACCTTACCGAATCAGTTTATTATTTCAATCAGCTTTTCTGTTGATTTTTCTGGGTTCTCTACATAGAGTATCATATCATCTGCGTATAATGATAACTTTATTTCTTCATTTCCTATTTGGATTCCTTTTATGTCTTTCTCTTGCCTTATTGCCCTAGCTAGGACTTCCAGAACTATGTTGAAAAGGAGTGGAGAGAGTGGGCATCCTTGCCTGGTTCCGGACCTTAATTGGAATGGTTTCAGTTTTTCCCCATTGAGGATGATATTTGCTGTTAATTGGCATCTTTTAAATCAGAATTACCTTACAGTTATTTCAGTCTTCATAAATAGCTTGGTCAAGAGCCAATAATTGTAATTCAAGTGACTAGAGTACCTTGTTTAATTTTTTCACTAAATGTGCCCTCCTTTATAGACAACATTTTTTCTCTCTCAAGTTTAACCGTAGATGGCCATACCACCCTGAACGTGCCCAGTCTCATCTGATCTTGGAAGCTAAGTAGGGGCGGGCCTGGTTAGTACTTGAATGGGAGACCAGCAGTGTGTTTGCAGAGGCCATTATTACTCAGTGAAGTTTATCAGAGTGTTAGGGCAGAATAGGACCCATTTTGAACTTGCTTTTAGATATATTAAGCCTTGCAACAAAAAATGAGTGGGAATTACATGAAATTAACAAAAACTATAATTAAGATGGGTAGCAGGAATATTTTCTAAGTCAAAGTGAATTGTTGGTATAAAAATAATTTTTTTAAGGTGAGTGAAGTCCTAAAATATATATAATGTTAGATATTAATGTTGAAACTACCATGAAAGGTTAGCAATAAAGCCAAGCACTTGTAGTTTATATTTTTCTGTTGTGACCCTGGAAAACTTTGTTTAAGTATCTTTTCAGAAGTTGAAATGCCAGAATAACTCCTCTGTTTTAATGGAACAGTACTAATGAGCCACTTCATTGACTTTTTATTTGACACCTTGTAAACACAATTAAAATGCAGTTCAAAGCTGGGCACGGTAGCTCTTGCCTGTAAGCTTCAGCCTATGAAGCAGCTGAGGCTAGGGATCGCAGTTCGAGTCCTGCTCGGGACAATACCACAAGACCTAGTCCCAAAAAACAGCTGGGCATGGTGGCGCATGCCTGTAATCCCAGCTACCTGGTGGGAAGCTAAGGCTGGGGATTGCTTGAGTCCGTGGTACCCCAGGCAACATGAGCCTGCGGTTCCATGGGCAAATAGCGAGACCTAGTCTCAAATAAATAAATGAGTGAGTGAGTGAGTGAGTGAGTGAGTGAGTGAGTGAGTGAGTGAGTGAGTGAGTGAGTGAGTGAGTGAGTGAGTGAGTGAGTGAGTGAGTGAGTGAGTGAGTGAGTGAGTGAGTGAGTGAGTGAGCGAACGAACAAACGAACGAAATTAAATAAATAAAATGCAGTTCAAAACCATTCAGGGTGAACCATCTCTTTTGAAATTTGTCTGAAACTCAAAACATTTAAGTGCCTGGTTTGGTTAGATATCTTGTCTATTCTACCACTATTGAGTTATCTCTTGACCAAACCTCATTTTATCACCTTCATCATCATGTAAATAGGTTCAGTATTTTTTTTCTTAGTTCAGTGTAACTGCATTTTATTCCTTTACCTTCCTTAAAATCAACACTGTAGGAAACAAAAAGGAAAATTCTTTTATTTAACCTATCAACAGTATCTCCCTTCCTTCAAACTTGACTTTAGTCTTTACTATTTAGGAACATTAACAGCAGTTAATCCTACTGACTTGAGTTTCTTGGGGCCTATGTCCTGACAGTGTAATGATAATTGCAGTTTTTGAAAAGTATATTTGACTGTATGTTCTCTCCCTGTGTGATGGCATTAGACTTCACATCTAATTCCATTACAACTTTACTAGATTCTTAGACATATATCTTCTGCGCTTTTTGTCATGCTTATGCTTTCCCCTGAGTTTTCATAAAGTTTTTTTTCATTACTGGCAGCTAGAGCATGTGACAGTTAATTACTTTTTAGTATATATGAGTGACTGCGAGACTATAGCATCATTAAATAGATAAATAACCAATTTAACAAGAGATCAGCTAACAAGTAACTCTCTAAATATTTCAGATCCAGCTTTTGTTTAGATCATCCTTTGTTTTTTGATCATCTTCTTGGGGAAAGGAAGAGGAGAGCCTGCTGGTCACACTGGAGTATGTTACAAAATAGTACTCGTGATTAAACCTTAAACTCCAGGCTGAAGCCCAAGTTTGTGACCTCCAGCGTTAATGTTCTTCCTGTCTCGTAGAGCAGACAGCATAACCTGCACACCAAGCAGGTCTCTGGATCCAGTTAAATGTGTTAACTTTTGCAGAAATGGGAGTAGTAGGATCCAACTCATATTTAGCTCTGTTGTCAAAGCAAGTGCAATTGATATCTGATGTCCAAGCAAGGTTCAGTGAAGTGTTAGCATCTTCACATATATTCTGATAAATCAGTTCTCCAATTTCTGTCCCATCATTGACATCAGTGCAGCTGAAAGTCCAAGTGCTATATAGCCCATTGCAAAGTGATTGCTTGTCAACTTTGATTTGCACTATCCAAGGTTGTCTGCTACTTAGCAAGCCAGTCCTCATAACCAAAGCCAACCGACCCAGGGATTACAGACCCAACAGAATCAAAAGTCAGCACCACAAACAAGGTTTATACACTCCCTCTTGTAAGAAGACTTGATTTACCATTTTTCTTTGCTGTGTTAGGTGAGAAGGTAGTATTGTCATTTTTAAGCCTTTGACTAATGTGGTCTTCATTTGCAATTTCCATTCCCAGAATATTATCATTGTCACATTTTTCTGTGAAAGTGGGACCATACTCAGTACTGTTTATATTTGGTCTCCAGAGTCCCAGTAGCATTACCGCTGTCTGTATTTTAGGTAGTAAGAACGCCACACTACTGCATGCCCTTGTTTTTACATCCTGCTTTACCAACCCAAAACCAGATCTTATGTTGAAATTATCTCTGGCAGCTTTGTCTAAGTAAACAGAACATGATGGAGGAATAGACATTGGTTGTACACAGCCATGTCATATGTCACTGTGGTGAGGCCACGGGAAGAGATGATCTTACAGTATTCTGAGGGGGCCACCCCTATCTCTGTGGAACTTGCAATGGCCTCAGCTGGAGGACTATCCTACTTTTTGATGCAACTTTCTATATTGTCAATTACCTGGTAGTGACTGATATGCAATAGCTGGTTAATAAATCACCCAGCAGCAACACCAACCAAGAACCTAGTTAGACTAGAAAATTGGAGGGAAATACATGTTGTTTTTTATCAGGGTAATAATCTGCTGTTCACAGCAATAATAGACTTTTGACTTTACTGTGGGGCAGGAAATGAAATCCAAATTGTTATGAAATGTTCACCTTCAATCATAGTAAGGTAAAAATTAACAAATGATCAGAATGGCAAAGATACTGATGTTATAAGTTGCATTGTGTTATTGTGAGGGCCTGAGAAGAAAGGTCTGCAATGTATATGGACATATAAATTGATAAACTTCTTTTTGGAAACAATTCAGTGTTATCAGTCAAAATTTATAATGTACATATTTAATGTCCATACCCAGCAATTCCACTGCTAGGAAATTATTCTGTAAAATTGCTTGCAAATATCCATAATAGATATTTGTTGTTGTTGTAGCATCTTTCATAATGTAAAACTGGGAAAAAACAGGTTTCTAACCAGTAAGACTAAGTTGAGTAACTATAATAGAAAAGAATACCTGATGATAATGAAAAAGAGGGAGGGAAATATTTATTAACTGATAGGGAACAATTTCTAAAATATATCAAGTGAAAAGACAGAGTTACAGAGTAGTCTTTATAATATGCAGTCCTTTGAGAGGAAAGAGATGCAATTATATGTATTCATACTTACATCTTCTTAAATGTTTAATCTGTGTATTATGTGTGTACATATATGAATATATTTTACACACATACACCATAGCAAGAAACTGCTAATAGGTTGCTTGCAAAAGAGGACCTCAAGGCCCGGCATGGTGGCACATGCCTGTAAGCAGCAATCTAGGAAGCCACGGTTGGGGCTGACGATAACGGTTCGTAGTGAGACCTAGTTCCAGAAACATATAGCTGGGCGTTATGGCGTGTGCCTATAATCCCAGCTACCTGGGAAGCTGAGGCTGGGGATTGCTTGAGTCTGAGATACCCTGGGCAACATGAGCCTCTGGTTCCACGGGCAAAAATAGTGAGACCTAGTCTCAAAAAAAAAAAAAAAAGAGGACCTCAGAATCTTAAGGACCCTTCTGCCCATTGTTTTGTTTGCATTATTTAAATTTGTTGCTTATTCAAAAATACATAGATAGGTGTATCCATACACAGGAACGAAACAAAAAATTAATGTCTACTACTATTAAGGACATTAAGAAGAAATAATGGGTTCATATTGAGTTCTATATATCTATGATATACATATAGAAATTAGATCCTAGAATAATTACGCCATACCATCATAGGTATCTAAATGTCTCTGTTAAAGAACTAGTTCAGATCCCCCACTCTTGAGTTGTTTCTAACTAATGAGCTCGGGTCTGTTTCTGTGATTCATTCTTTTATAATGTAATTGTTACTTTATATACGTGACTATCAGAAGTAATTGCAAGTAATTGTAGAAATATACTTTGGAGTGCATGATATTATGTTATAGTGTTTAGAAAGGTTTTAACTGAAAAAGCTGACCATGCTGGTAGCTATTTTTTAGTTTCCTAGCAAGTAGATTTTGATAATCATGGACTCTTATATGCTCTATTCTAGGCGCGGATGCTAATCACAGAAGAAAACCTGATGACCATTATCATTAAGACTTTCATGGATCATTTGAGACATCGAGATGCCCAGGGAAGATTTCAGTTTGAACGATACACTGCTATACAAGCCTTCAAGTTTAGGAGAGTTCAGAGCCTTATTTTAGATCTTAAGTAAGCTTGTGTTTATTATCAGACCTGATGCAACCTGTAAAGTGTCATTGTTTATCTATTCATTGTTATTTTCATCTTGTTTAGGTATGTGTTAATTAGCAAACCAACTGAATGGTCAGATGATCTCAGGCAGAAGTTCCTGGAAGGATTTGATGCCTTTTTGGAATTACTCAAATGTATGCAGGTATGTATAAATATACACATTTTAATTGGAAACGCTTTTTTTTCTTGTTGGTTCATTGAAAACTTGAGCTCCTTTCTGTCTTTGCATCTTTTTCATTTTAGGCATATTTCTAAAAGAATAATCTGTATGGCTACACGTTAGACTAAGAAACTCTTCTTTAATAGAAAAATTCTTGGAAGGGTATGATACAAACAATACCTGAGGAAAGATTCTGACATCTTTTGTTTTGCATTTGATTATTCTTTGGTTTCCATTAACATTCTCTTTGGGGGGATTGCAAGTTTCTTTTTTTATACACTTACGACAAAGAATGATCAAGTTGGTTATTTAAGAAACTGTAATTTTGTGTTTCCATATTTTTTTCTCAATATATTTATATAATGCAATATAGAACTTTCCCTTCACATTTTATTCTCATTTTTTTATTTCTTTTAATACATCCCATTCCAAATAAAATATAGAAGCAGAAACCAAGTGGTTCATTTCACCTGTTTTAGCTGTGACTTGAAGATCAGTGACATCTCAGAAAACCTGAGCAAGTACCATTAGGATTCCTTTAGTAGTCATCTAAGTTTCTTAAGAGGAATAGCAAAGTTGATCTATCATTTTTAGAAAATATCCTATTTTCTGCATTGAACAGTGTTCATAAATACTCAGTTTATTTTAATATTGCTGTGTTTTTTAATATCCATCCCAAAAAAGCTGTCATTTTGAAAACTCAGGGTTGTCTGTATTTTCT
Organism: Uropsilus gracilis; assembly: GCA_004024945.1. Lineage (NCBI taxonomy): Eukaryota > Metazoa > Chordata > Mammalia > Eulipotyphla > Talpidae > Uropsilus > Uropsilus gracilis. The sequence goes on along the minus strand of PVHY01012461.1, from coordinate 5,349 downwards.
ACTATTTGATCAGTTCTCACACACCAGGGTAGTAGGCTAATTTCTGAAAAGTGACATCCTTTTATCTTTTTCTTGTTTTACTTTTTATTAGCCTATGAAAGCTTTCAGTTGCAGATTAAGAATAAATATAGCAGCTCTGTGGTATAACGCGTATTTATTAGTTCCATAATGTTTTAAAAACCTGTCAATTTTCTTCCAAAAATGTTGTAAGATGGTAAAGCTATAAAGGAATTTGAAGAAGTATACATTTATTGTTCAAAACTTAGAGATTGCCTCTTAAATAATTTCTTCTGTACAGACACATAATTTATGAAGTTGGATTTCTCATACTACTTGAAGCTTGTTAAAACTTTCACTTTATATATTTTTGTAATTAATGTGCACTTCATTACTTTTTAAGTTTCTGTGTAAGAAAACAAGTTAATTAATATAAAATCTCTTCATTTCTTTCAAGGGAATGGATCCAATCACTCGTCAAGTAGGGCAGCATATTGAAATGGAACCAGAGTGGGAAGCAGCCTTCACACTTCAAATGAAATTAACACACGTCATTTCAATGATGCAGGACTGGTGTGCTCTAGATGTGAGTTTCTTCTCGGGTCAGTGTACCAGAGATAAGTGGAGGAAGGGGAAGGGGCAATGAATGAATTCCTAAGTAAATGTTGAAGCTCATCGTGTCGAAATTTAGTGCATAATAAACATACTTTCTTCCTTCACCTGTAAACTAAGTGAAAATTTAAACTAAATCCTTATGGAAAACTTGGAAAATAGAGATGGAAATAATCCCATCTCTATTCTCCTGTTTCTATCTTTATCTTTTTTCCATAATCCCTTCTAAATTTTGAGCATAAAAAAAGAATTTATAAAAATACCCCTCCAAAATTTTATTATTGGTACACTTGTGCTGTCTTTAAATTATTTTGGGTCTTCCCTTTGCTGTAAAGCCTCGGTGAGCGAGAGCATGTATAAATTGAGAGGTCCAGAGAGGGCTTCCATGAGACCTGAACTACATGTCAGAGTTAACTGATGAAAGAGTTAAATCATATTCTTGACTGACCAGACAGCTGTATCATCTTTGTGGTGGAAGAGCATCGTTGTTCCAGGAGCTATGGGAAGGCACTGTGGATGGTGGGTGGAGGAGTGGAAAAGGGCCTGACTTCACAGGGCCTTGGAGACTGTGGAGAGAAGTTTGGATTTTATTCTTTAAATGAAGTGGGAAATCATTAGAGATTACCAAACGGGAAAGTGAGAAGCTCCAATTTACATGTCTTTAAAAGTTACTCTGTGTGGAAATGGATAGAGAGGAGCAGTTGTAGGAGGAATAAATTTTAGTAGAGAAATGGTTGACTTTCTTTTGCGTTACTGGAAAAAACTCAATGGCCAGATTGAAGGAAAATTAAGAAGACAAAATTGCCAGCTTGGCAAGCTTGAACAATGGGAAATGAAGGAAGGGAAGGGTATTTGAATACCTCCTAGATTTTGACAGCTTAGAGATGTCATTCAACTAAGACAGGGCACTGGAATGACAGAGCTGGGGAGGGAAGGCTGAATTTTATTTTGCCCATATTCATATTTGAGCTACTCATCATCAAATTAAAGGTGCTTATTCAATGTTGTAGAACCCCAACCTTTTAAGTAACTTACAGAAAACCCTCTTTTTTAGGAAAAGGTGTTAATTGAAGCTTACAAGAAATGCCTTGCTGTATTGATGCAGTGTCATGGTGGTTTTACTGATGGTGAACAGCCAATCACATTAAGCATTTGTGGACATTCAGTGGAAACTATCAGATACTGTGTTTCCCAAGAAAAAGTTAGCATTCACCTCCCAGTTTCTCGTTTACTTGCAGGTAAAGCATTTCTCCCCAAAAAGAACCCTGAAATTATCTTTTAAATTGTTATTTGTGGTTGATAATTACTAAATATCTACTACCTGTTATTACATGCATTAATTTATTTAATCATCATATTGGCCTATGAGGCAGGTATTATTCTTAAGTTCACTTCACAGATGGAAAGAGAGACACAGGCAGTGACACGGAGTGTCACACAGTTTGACGGGGGGATTTGAGGTAGTTTTGCACTAGAAGCTTATTTAGAACCACTGAACCAGTGTTCTTCAGATTTCTTAATTGCAATGTTCCATTATTTAACTCAAACCAGCTTCTATATGTTGTCAAATACAAATCTGTCTTGTACTTCAGTAGTTGCTAAGAAATTGAAGCCACCCTAGAATTTCTTTCCCTCTACACTGTTTCTTACTTATGAAAGTTATCAATAGTTTTGATAATTAATAAAGTAGTTTTTTTAATCATAAGTAGTTGATTCACAAGCCAATTATAATTGATAGAATATTTGAAGTAACTGCCTTGCAATAGCCAAAGACTTTGAATACTTACTTGTCTATCTCTTGATTCATTTCAGAACAACTTCCTTATGTCTTGATTACAAGAATTCTTACCCTGCTCACACACTATTGTTCCCTTTAGTTCCATTTCTCTTAAGTGTGTGACTCAGTGACTTAATTGTGATGTGAAATTGATGGGTTCTTTTCTTTTGTTCTTTATTTTGTTTTGGTTTTTGTAGAAGAGATTGTGGAAAATTGGTATCCTTTCCCCCTTAAATGTTTGATGCAGGATTCGCCACTGAAACAACATGGACTTGATGCCCTTTGTTTTTGTTTTTGGAAAGTTGCTGATTGAATTTCTTAATAGATAGGCTGGAGGGCATTTCTTGTCCATCTTGTCCATTTCTTCTGTGAATTCTGTAGATTGTGACTTTCAGTTATGTAAAATTAGCCCATTTTAAAACCAGGTGTGGTGGTGTGTGCCTATAATCCCAGTTACCTGGGAAGCTGAGGCTGGGATCACTTGAGTTCACGGGTTCGAGACAATCCTGGACCAAGTAATAAGGTCTAGTCTCTTAAAAAAGAAAAGAAAAAAGGTGGACATGGTGATGCACGCCTATAATCCCAGCTACTTGGGAGACTGAGGCTAGGAATCATTTGAGTCCGTGGGTTCAAGACTATCCCAGGCAGCATAGTGAGAACTAGTCTCAAAAAAAAAAAAAAAAAAAAAGAGTCCATTTTATTTAAGACAACAACTTGTGAGCATAGTGGTGTTCATAGTATTCCTTTGTCAGCCCTTTCACATCCACATGATCAGTAAGAATGGTCCTGCTTTTATTTCTGAAGGCATTTTTTCATTGTTTCCATAATTATCACATTATCCTACTGATGAACCCTAATATTTCCAGCAGTCTTTTGGATTGTCACTCAAATTGTGGTGATTTAAGATAGCTTGTATGAATAATAAGTATCTCATGTAGAACAATAAATAGTTATCTGGAATGCAGTAGTGATTATAGGAAAAAATTTTGCTTTTTTTTTTGTGACTAGGTCTCACTAAGTTGCCCAGGGTAGTCCCAAACCCACGGACTCAAGTGATCCATAGCCTCAGTCTCCCAGGTAGTTGGGATTACAGGCACACACCACCACTCCCAGCTATTTTTTAGAGACTAGGTCTCGCTTTGTTGCCCAGGGTAGTCTCAAACCTGCAACCTCAAGTGATCCCTAGCCTGGGCCTCCCAATTAGCTGGGATTAAAGGTGTGCTCCACCATGCCCAGCCCCAAGAAATTTTTTCTTATTCCCATGAATAAGAGTTCAGTTTTCCTACAAGGTTGTGTTCAGTTCTGTTTTTCTAAATACTTTGCACATACTGAGCTGTTGCTCTCCAACACAGGCAAGGTGCTGTGTGGTCTCGTGGGGCGGTGTTAGATTAGAATGCAGCAAAGAAGGTCCTGTAACCATTTTCAGCTGCTGATCTTTTCTGTCTTTAAAATCTGATTGTTGGGTGAAAGTTGATGCTAATCATTATCCACAAGAAATATAGTCACTATTCTAAAAATGTACTGATCTCTGCTTGAGTGTTAACCTTCCACAAATTTCCGAAGTGAACGTTTTGCACATTCTCTCTCACTGTATTTGACAAACCTTGGTCTGGATATGTATATTCTGATTGTAGAACTGAGTAAACATGGTTTCAAACAACTTAGAATCCTTGCTAACAGAGCTTGAGTAAAAACATTGAGTACAAATCATGAGAATGGGATTTGTGATGCAGGTCTTCTTGAGTAAGAACCTCAAATCAGGCTTGATCAAGCAGCCAGCATTTCTTATGAAGACTATAAAAAGTATTGCCTAAATAATAACATAAACAATCCTTAATTAACAGTTCTTAGCTAACAGAATTAAAGTTGACTCTATGAGCATTTTGCTGTTACAAGCTGAAAAGATTTTGATCCTAATTTGAAAGTTTTGGGGTACTCAATTCTGAGGTCAAGATCAGTGCAGAAAGTAGAGCTCAGGCCCAGTTTCTCACTTCTATACACTAAATGAGAACAAACTCCATGGCCCAGTGAAATAAGATTCTTAACGTTGACATAACATATTCGTTGTTTTGATAGTTACCTACCGACTGTTGCTGTGTTTGTATGTCTAACACTTTTTTAATAACTGTAACCATTAGAGTAAGACCAGTTTTCAGTGTGCTTTTGATTCAGGGGTTCATGAGACTAACAATTACATGACTTTATTTATAGATGCAATTCCTGTTATATTTCCATTTATACTATGATTCCCAAAGAAATAAGTTAAATAAAAGCTTGAGTGAATATTTTTTTCTAAACAATTTTCACCTAAATACTTTTTATTTGTTCTTCATGCAGGTTTGCATGTATTATTAAGCAAAAGCGAAGTGGCATATAAATTTCCAGAGTTGCTACCTCTAGTAAGTAATACTAACATTTATAAATAAATGTTTATCGTGTCCCATGTATTTTTAATCACTTTGAAACAAACTTTATTAGAGTTCTCCAGGAAAACAAAGTATGTGTATCTCTGTATATGTGGGAATAGAGAGGAGTCTGATTTTACTTATAAGGAATTGAGTCCTAAAATGATGAAATCTGGCAAGTCCAAAGTCTGCTACAAGGACAGCCCTCCAGGCTGCAGGTGCAAGAGGAAATTGGTGCTGCAGTCTGAAGCCCATAGGCGGTCTGGAAGCTGAAGTTCTTTAAAATCTTAAAAAGTAACCGGACATGGTGGCGCGTGCCTGTAAGCTTCAGCCTATGAAGCGGCTGGGGCTAAGGATTGCGGTTCAAGTCCCGCCTGGGGCCCGTAGCGAGACCTAGTTCCAAAAAAATAACTGGGTGTGGTGGCATACGCCTGTAATCCCAGCTACCTGGGAAGCTGAGGCTGGGGGTTTCCTGAGTCTGTGGTACCCCGGGCAACGAGAGCCTGTGGTTCCATGGGCAAAAGTAGCAAGACTTGTCTCAAAAAAAAAAAAAAAAAA